>JALQSN010000202.1:0-83501 GCA_023690525.1 Holotrichia oblita
AAGTATTGTCGGCCCGCTGGTGGAACTATGCAACAGCTTACAAACAACAGCCGAGACACTTGTTAATGAAAATTCAAAAGCTGCTACAAAAGACGCACAAGCATCCACACAACAGCTTATAATACTTGTTGTTTTTATTATTTTATTAGGAATTTTGATTGCTTTTTTTGTTGCAGGTTTAATATCAAAACCAATCAAAAATTTGGTTAGTGTTGCGGAAAGCGTATCGGAAGGGCGTCTAAATGTAAATATAGACGCATCATCCAAAGATGAAATAGGAATGCTCGCAGGGAGTTTTTCAAGAGTTGTTACGACAGTCAATAATATTGTACTTGATATAAATAATATGAATAAAAAGCATGAAGACGGAGAAATGAGCCATAAAATAAAAGCATCCGGATATGTAGGTTCTTATAAAGAGGTTACAGAAGGGATAAACCTAATGGTTAATTCTTATGTGGATATGTTAAAGGATATTTTTGGCGTATTATCATCCTTTGGTGAAGGTAATTTTGAAACTAACTTGAAACAATACAAGGGTGAAAAGGAAGCAGCTAACAGAGAAATTGATAACTTCAGACAAAATATAGAATCTATCGTCAGCGAAATAAATGCCGTTGCCCGTGCCGGAACCGAAGGAAATCTTTCTAAACGTGCTAAAATAGATACCTATATGGGTTCGTGGAAGGATATATTGATCGGCCTTAATAATGTTATGGATGCAGTAGTAGAGCCAATCGCAGAAATGCAGGATGTAATGGTTTTAATGTCGAATGGTAATTTTGATGCTTCTGTTAAAGGGAATTATAAAGGCGAATTTGCACAAATAAAGAATGCCTTAAATAACACAGTAGCTTCTATTGCAGGTTATATTAAAGAAATAACAAAAACGTTGGAAGCTATGGCGGAGGGAGATTTAAGAAATTATATCAAACGCGATTATATTGGGCAGTTTAGCTATATTAAAAATTCAATAAACACAATACTGGATTCGTTAAATAAAACAATGGCGGAAATAACTACCGCATCCGAACAGGTACTAGCTGGGGCAAAACAAATTTCAACCACATCCATGTACCTTGCAGAAGGTGCGTCGGAGCAGGCCAGTTCTATACAGGAGCTTACGGCTACCGTAGAAACCATCAGCTCACAAACACACGCTAATGCCAACAACGCCAACAGTGCCAACAAACTTTCGGATACCTCGACGCATAATGCACAAAACGGAAATGCTGAAATGCAAAACATGCTTATTGCAATGGATAGCATTAAAACATCATCACATAATATTTCAAAAATTATTAAAACAATAGATGATATTGCCTTCCAGACAAATTTGCTGGCATTAAATGCAGCAGTCGAAGCAGCCAGAGCGGGAGAGCACGGCAAGGGCTTTGCTGTTGTCGCGGAGGAAGTACGCAGCCTTGCATCAAGAAGCCAGACTGCTGCCAGCGAAACCACCGGCTTAATAGAAGATTCTATAACAAGGGTAAACGACGGTACAAGGATAGCCGAAAGCACAGCTTCTGCACTCAGTGTTATTGTAGAAAACGCGGAACAAGTATCAAATATTATAGAAAAGATTACAGAAGCTTCAAACAGTCAAGCACAAGCAATATCACAGGTCGGCATCGGCCTCACGCAAATCTCTGATGTTATCCAAAGAAACTCGTCAACTTCCGAAGAATCCGCTGCTGCAGCTCAGGAATTAAATTCGCAGGCAGAAGTGCTTAAACAAATGGTCGGTTTCTTTAAACTAAAATAACAAAAATAAAAAATCCTGCCAAAAAACGCAGGATTTTTTATTGACTTTTTTCAAAATAAACATTATAATGTTTGTATATAACATGTTTATGTTAAATTGAAACATCATCGGAGGGCTTATGAACCCTAGAATCGTCGAAATAAAAAAATATATAAAACAAAACGGAAATGTAAAGCTTGCAGAATTAGAGGTATTATACCCCGATGTATCTGTTATGACGCTTAGACGCGACCTCGCGAAGCTTGAGGAAATGGGCGAAATAATCCGCACACATGGAGGCGCGCGAAGCGTTGACGATATTTCTAAAAGCATAGAGGAGCTTTATTCTAAACGGGCAACAGAAAATATAAACGAAAAAAACATTATCGCCCAAAAAGCAATAAGTATACTCTTGCCTGGTCAAACAATATTCATCGATTCCGGAACGACAATGACTGCTTTCGCAGCAGCATTGGCAGATGAAAAGCTGTTTGTTATCACATCGGCTCCCAATATCGCATTGGAATGTGCAAAAAAACAAAATGTTACAGTTATGGTTACAGGCGGCTTTATGAATAAGGATAACCTTACATTAGCGGGAGTAAATGCAAACCGGTTTTTATCGGATGTAAATATTGATGCGGCGTTTATGGCTTCCTCAGCTTATTCTACAAAAAATGCGTTTACTTGCGGCAATTATGATGAAAGTGTATTAAAGAAGGAAATAATATCTAAAGCATCAAAAGTCATAATGATGATGGACAGTACAAAGTTTGGCAGGAATATGCCGTTCACATTTGCACGACTCACAGATATTGATGTTTTTGTAACCGACAATAATGTACCGGAGGATTTATCTTCCGAATATAAAAAATATGAAATAGAGGTGTTGTAATTGAAAACAAAGGCTGTAAGGCTTTATGGAAAGAATGATTTACGTTTAGAGGAGTTTGAGCTGCCGCCAATCCGTGAAGACGAGATTTTGGCTAAAGTAGTATCGGACTCCATTTGTATGTCCAGTCACAAAGCGGCAGAGCAGGGGGCAGACCATAAGCGTGTACCTAACGATGCGGCTCAAAATCCTATCATAATCGGGCATGAGTTTTGCGGAGAAATTATAGAAGTAGGTGCCAAATGGCAGCATAAGTATAAAGCAGGGGATAAATTCGCTATCCAGCCCGCACATAATTACAAGGGAAGCTTAGAAGCACCGGGCTATTCGTACCGTTATATAGGCGGCGATGCGACTTATGTAATCATCCCTTTCGAAACAATAGAAATGAATTGCCTGCTTAAATATAACGGCGATGCGTTTTTCTTTGGCTCGCTGGCTGAACCAATGTCATGCATTATCGGTGCTTTCCACGCTAATTACCATATGGAAAGCGGAAGCTACGTACATAACATGGGTATAAAAGAAGGCGGTAATCTTGTGGTGTTGGCCGGGGCCGGCCCAATGGGTCTCGGAGCGGTAGATTATGCCGTTAACTGCGAAAGAAAACCGTCGCTTATAGTAGTGACAGATATTGATGATGAAAGGCTAAGACGTGCTGCGGAAATCATGCCGCCAGAAAAAGCTGCGAAAAACAATGTGCGCTTGATTTATGCCAATACATCGGATTCTGAATATTTACTTTCACTGACAAACGGCGGAGGATATGATGATGTATTTGTATTTGCACCGATTGTACCAATAGTCGAGCTTGCAGATAAAATACTTGCGCGTGACGGCTGCCTTAATTTTTTTGCGGGACCGACAAACCCAGAGTTTAAAGCAAACTTTAATTTTTATAATGTTCATTACGCATCAACACATATAGTCGGAACATCGGGCGGAAATACGGATGATTTGCGCGAATCGCTTGCAATGATGGAAAAAGGTCTTTTAAATCCATCAGCAATGATAACACATATAGGCGGTTTAAACGCTGTAATAGATACAACTATAAATCTGCATAAAATACCGGGCGGGAAAAAATTGATTTATACACATATAACCCTGCCTTTGACCGCAATCAGTGATTTTGAAAAGCTTGGCGCGGAGGACCCAATGTTCGCAGGGCTTGCTGAAATTGTAAAAAAGAATAACGGGTTATGGTGTGTCGATGCAGAAAAATATCTTTTAGAAGCAATGAAATAAGCAATAGAAAGAAAAGGCTGGTCGTCCGCAAAGCGGACTGCTCGCCTATACATCCTAAGGAGGCGTGTATATTGGTTGAAACAATACCGAAAATAAGAATGGATTTTATGAAAAACAACCAGTGTGGAATTTTAACGCTTGTTGAAGACGACGCAGACGCTAAATTTTACGAGGGTATCGGTCATTTAAAATTTACCGAATGTAAAACAGACAAAAGGCTATCCGGTAAAATATCCATAGTAACGGGAGCAGCGCAGGGTTTCGGTAAAGGTATTGCCGAGGAAATGGTTAAAAACGGAGCTTATGTTGTAATAGCCGATTTAAATTATGCGTTGGCAAGCGATGTTGCAAAAGCGATATGCGATGAATACGGCAAAGACGCCGCTTATGCTGTTAAAGTTGATGTTGGCAGCGAGGATTCTATAAAGGAAATGTTTGAGGAAACTGTAAAAAGATACGGCGGCCTTGACATTTTTGTCAGTAATGCAGGCGTTTTAAAAGCAGGTGGACTTGACGAAATGGATTTAAAATCGTTCGAATTTGTTACAAAAATTAATTATACAGCTTACTATTTGTGCGTTAAATATGCTTCGCAAATAATGAAAGCTCAGCACGAAGCCAATTCGAATTATTTTATGGATATAATACAAATAAATTCAAAATCGGGGCTTGAGGGCAGTAACAAAAACTTTGCATACGCCGGAGGAAAATTTGGCGGAATAGGGCTTACACAAAGCTTTGCTCTGGAGCTTGTACCTTATAATATAAAAGTAAACTCAATATGCCCAGGAAACTTCTTCGATGGCCCGTTATGGTCCGATCCGGAGAAAGGGTTGTTTGTACAGTATCTTAATGCAGGCAAGGTCCAAGGTGCAAAAACAATAGCAGATGTAAAACGGTTTTATGAAAACAAAGTCCCGATGAACAGGGGTTGTGAAGTTTTAGATGTTGCACGCGCACTGTTCTATATAGTTGAGCAGGAGTACGAAACAGGGCAGGCTGTACCGGTTACAGGCGGGCAGGTAATGCTTAATTAGTGATTTTTCCAAGATAAAAAAGGAGTGATTTTATGGCGACAGTTGTAATCATGCCAAGGCAAGGTCAGTCGGTTGAAAGCTGCCTGATAGCGAAATGGCATAAGAAAAAAGGCGACAGTGTTTCGACAGGCGATATATTGTTTACATATGAAACAGACAAATCGACTTTCGACGAAGAATCCAAGGCAGATGGAACACTGCTTGATATCTTCTTTGACGAAGGAGACGATGTGCCATGTTTGACTAATGTGTGCGTAATAGGCAGCACAGGCGAAAGTACGGCAGAATTTGCACCAGGAGGAAGCTCGAACGCACTGTCGGAAACGAAACAGCCTGAAGTAAAACAATTAGAAGACGACAAGAACAAAACAGAGCTTAAGGAAAACGTTAAAGAAAACCTTAACAAAGCCATTGCAGAATCAGGGATATTAAAAATTTCTCCGAGAGCTAAGAATCTTGCGGAAAAAACCGGAGCCGATATTTCCTATGCCGTACCGACAGGCGCAAACTCACGCATAATGGAGCGTGACGTAGAAAAGGTTATTGCCGAGGGTAAAATGGTGACAAATGCGGCTAAAGCCGGATACACGCAAGGCTCAGGCATACGCGGTACGGGTATCGGCGGCAGAGTTACAACCAGCGATATGGTATTTGAAACAAACGATACTATAACAACACAGGTTTATAAAGAGCCTGAACAAGCAGCTGAATACGAAGAAGTCAAGCTGAGCGGCATTAGGAAGCTTATCGCCAAATCGATGCACGCATCGCTTGCCAATACTGCGCAATTAACATTAAATTCATCTTTCGATGCGACAGATATTTTCGAATTTAGGAAAAAACTTAAAGATTCGGCTGAGGCGCTTAAACTTCCATCGGTTTCGGTTACGGATATAATCGTATTTGTCGTGAGCCGCGTACTGTTAAGGCATAAAAATGGGAACGCGCATATGCTTGATGATAAAATGCATTTATATAACAATGTACACATGGGCATTGCAGCCGATACTCCGCGTGGGTTGATGGTTCCGACGCTGTTTAACGCTAACAAACTTTCGTTGGCTGAGATTTCTAAAGCTGCTAAGCCTTTGATTGAAAGCTGTCGTCAGGGAACAATAAATCCGGATTTACTTCAAGGCGGCACGTTTACAATATCAAACCTTGGAACAATGGGTGTGGAAAGCTTTACTCCCGTACTAAATCCGCCGCAGACATGTATCCTTGGTATTTGTTCCACAATCGAGCGCACAAAGAACGGGAAAGCTTATCCGGCTATGGGATTGTCCCTTACGTTCGACCATCGCGCCTTAGACGGAGCAGACGCAGCGCGGCTGCTTGCAGACATCGTTGCCAATCTGGAAAATTTCAGTTTAATGGCTGTTTTAAACGGGGGGGCTAATTAGATGTACGATTTATTAGTTATAGGCGGAGGCCCGGGAGGATATCTCGCGGCGGAGCGCGCGGGGCATGCAGGGCTTAATGTGTTGTTGATAGAAAAAAATTCGCTAGGCGGGGTTTGTCTTAACGAGGGTTGTATTCCGTCCAAAACTCTTTTAAACAGTGCGAAAATATACGATTACGCTCGTCATGGCGAAGCTTACGGCGTTACGACAACAGGTGCATCGCTTGATCATAAAGCTGTCGTTGCTCGTAAAAATAAGGTTGTTAAAACACTTGTAGCCGGTGTAAGAGCTACATTAAAAAGCAATAAAGTAACAGTTATAAACGCGGCGGCTGAAATTATAGATAAAAACCATGTAAAAGCAAACGGTGAAGTTTATGAGTGTAAGCGTATGATAATAGCCACAGGTTCGGCACCTGTAGTCCCGCCGATTAACGGGCTTAAAGAAGGTTTGGAATCCGGCTTTGTAATGACAAATAAAGAAATACTGGATTTAACAGAGATTCCCGCTAAGCTTGTTATAATCGGTGGCGGTGTTATAGGTTTGGAAATGGCCTCGTATTTTAATTCCGCAGGCAGTAAGGTTACTATTGTCGAAATGCTCCCTAAAATTGCCGGACAAACAGATACGGAAATATCCACAATTTTGATGCAGAGTTACACTGATAAAGGCGTAGAATTTAAACTCAATACAAAAGTAACAGGTATTGCCGCGGGAAAAGTTATATGCGACAGCGGAGAGATAGAAGCAGACAAAGTTCTGCTTTCAATAGGCCGCAGGCCGGTAACGGCAGGCTTCGGGCTTGAAAACCTTAATATAAAAATTGATAGAGGCGCTATTATAACTGATGCAAACTGCCTCACAAATATACCGAATATTTACGCTGTAGGCGATGTAAACGGAAAATATATGTTAGCACACGCAGCGTACCGTGAAGCGGAAGTTGCTGTCAACCATATTCTTGGCAAGCAGGACCGTATGCGTTACGACGCCGTACCTTCGGTTATATATACATCACCGGAGGTCGCCGGAGTTGGTGAAACAGAGGAAACCGCTAAGGCAAAAGGGATAAAATATATCGTTTCAAGCCTGCCGATGGCATACAGTGGCCGTTATGTCGCCGAAAACGACAAGTTGTCCGGAATGTGCAAAGTACTTGCAGAAGCAGAAACAAGACGCATAATTGGCGTGCATATGATTGGCAGCTATGCCTCAGAAATTATAATCAGCGCCGGAATAATGATAGAAATGGAAATGCGCGTTGAGGATGTAAAAGAAGTAATATTCCCGCATCCATGCGTAAGTGAAATAATAAGAGAAAGTATATTCAGCATGAAGGAGTGTAAATAATGCCAAAATCACAATTAATGGACCCGAACGTTCTTCGTAAATCAGGGTTTGTAAAATTTCAAGACATACCGGTAAACCAATACAACTTATCTGTAAAAGATGAACTAGCGAACTTCTCAAAAGAAGACTACCTGCGTATTTATCGCGATATGAGGATAATCCGCGAGTTTGAAACAATGCTTTATGAAATTAAAACAACAAATGCGTATAGAGGCGTTGAATATAATAACCCCGGTCCTGCGCATCTCTCGATGGGTCAGGAAGCGTCGGCAGTCGGCCAAGCATATATCCTTGGGCGCGAGGACATTATTTTCGGTTCGCACAGAAGTCATGGCGAAATTTTGGCAAAAGGACTTTCATGCATTTATAAAATGGATGAAAAAGAGCTTTATAATATAATGAAAAACTTTTTTGACGGCTCTATTTTAAAAGTCGTTGAGAAAGATCAAAAAAATATTAAGGAGATTGCGGTTGAGTTTCTTGTTTATGGCGCTCTTGCCGAGGTTTTTGCAAGGGGAACAGGCTTTAACAAAGGGCTTGGCGGCTCAATGCACGCATTCTTTACGCCGTTTGGTATTTATCCAAACAACGCCATAGTAGGCGGCAGCGGTACAATCGCTATGGGTGCAGCGTTATTTAAAAAGGTTAATAAGAAGGATGGCATTGTCATTTGTAATATAGGCGATGCTTCTATGGGTTGCGGCCCTGTTTGGGAAGCCCTTAACATGGCGGCAATGGATCAATATACGCAGTTATGGGAGGATGGCTTTAAAGGCGGATTGCCTATTATATTTAATTTCTTTAACAACCTTTACGGCATGGGCGGGCAAACCATCGGCGAAACGATGGCATATAACACGCTTGCGCGTATCGGTGCCGGTGTAAATCCCGACCAAATGTTTGCAGAGCGCGTAGACGGCTACAACCCGCTTGCAGTTATAGATGCCATGAAGCGTAAAAAAGCGCTTATCGAAAGCGGAAAAGCTCCTGTTCTGCTGGATGTGCTGACATATAGGATGACGGGACATTCGCCTTCTGATTCCGGCAGCTATCGTACAAAAGAAGAGGTCGATTTATGGGCAGCTCACGATTGCATAGCATCGTTCGGAAAATCACTTAAAGAAACCGGCATTGTATCCGAAAACGAGCTTGAAGCAATCGACACATATGTAATAGACCTTACGGTTAAAACATGTAAAAATGCGATAGACCTCGAAATTTCACCTCGGTTTGACGCAAATAAAATAAGCGGTTTAATGTTTTCCAATACAAAAATAGAAAAAATGGAAGACAGAGAACCGGATGTATTAATGAAAAAAGAAGATAATCCACGCGTGTTCAACAAATAGCAAAACGTTCACGCTATGCGTTTGAAAACGGCAAGCCTGTTCCTAAAACGAAGCTGTATCAACTTCGCGACGGTATATTTGAAGCTATAATAGATAAATTTTACACAGACCCGACGCTTGTGGCTTATGGCGAGGACAACCGTGACTGGGGCGGCGCGTTCGCTGTATATCGTGGGTTAACAGAAGCGCTTCCATACCATAGATTTTTTAATTCTCCGATATCAGAGGCAGCTATTGTCGGCAGCGCGGTAGGTTACGCGATGAGCGGCGGACGCGTTATCGCTGAGCTTATGTATTGCGACTTTATCGGCCGCGCCGGTGATGAGGTTTTCAATCAATTATCAAAATGGCAGTCAATGAGCGCCGGCGTATTAAAAATGCCTGTCGTACTGCGTGTTTCTATCGGTTCGAAATACGGAGCACAACATTCTCAGGATTGGACGTCACTAATCGCCCATATACCGGGGCTTAAATGCGTATATCCGGCTACTCCGTATGATGCTAAAGGTTTAATGAACTCAGCTCTTACAGGAACAGACCCTGTTGTTTTCTTCGAAAGCCAAAGGATTTATGATGTTGGCGAACAATTTGTAGAAACAGGAGTCCCTGAGGGTTATTACGAAGTGCCGATTGGCGAACCGGATATAAAGAGGGTTGGTAAAGATATAACGATACTTTCTGTTGGTGCATCCTTATACACCGCGATAGACGCAGCAAAAATATTATCGGAAAAATTCGGTTATGAAGCTGAAGTTATAGATGCACGTACAATAATACCGTTCAATTTTGAAAAAGTTATAGAGAGCGTTAAAAAGACAGGCAAATTAGTCCTTGTGTCCGAAGCCTGCGACAGAGGTTCGCATTTGAAAGATCTTGCGCAGACAGTTACAGAGGTTGCGTTTGATTATCTTGATGCACCGCCGGTTGTAGTCGGCGCACGTAACTGGATCACTCCGGCATACGAGTTTGAGAAGAATTTCTTCCCGCAGCCGGATTGGATAATTGATGCTATTCATCAAAAAATAATGCCGCTTGCCGGATATGTTCCGGGTGAAAGCTTCTGCGAAGTTGAGCAACTCGAACGCAGCAAGCTCGGTGTATGATTTTCATAAAAAGCCCGTCGAACGACCCATACTTCAACCTTGCGCTTGAAGAGTACCTTATTAGAAACAAGACCGAGGAAATCTTCATGCTTTGGCAAAACGACAGGGCAGTAATTGTCGGCAAGAACCAAAACACACTTGCCGAAATTAATTATGAGTATGTTAAAGAAAACGGTATCGCTGTCGTCCGTAGGTTGACGGGCGGCGGCGCCGTATTTCACGATATGGGTAATCTTAATTTTTCTTATATAATGAATGATACCGAAAGCCTATTCAGCAATTTTCAAAAACTAGCGCAGCCAATAATAGACGCGTTAGCATCGTATGGGGTACAAGCGGAAGTCGGCGGTCGAAATGATATTTTAATCAACGGACGAAAATTTTCAGGTAATGCGCAAGCGGTGATAGGCGGACGCTTCTTACATCACGGCACATTACTATTTCATACGGATTTTACAGAATTATCACAGGCACTTGTTGTTAACGCAGAAAAAATAAAGAGTAAAGGAATAAAATCCGTAATAAGCAGAGTTGCGAATTTATCCGAATACGGAGATATAGATCTTCAGGATTTTTCGCGCATGATAGCGATCGGCACACCTTACGATCTGACAAATGAAGATATAGCCGCCGCTGAGAAGCTTAAAAATGAAAAATACGCTACATGGGAATGGAATTACGGATATTCGCCAAAATACAATTACCATAACATAAAAAAGCTTCCCGGGGGTACGGTTGAGGCATTTATCGACGTTACGGATGGATGTATGCGTAACATAAAAATATATGGGGATTTTTTCGCAGTAAAGGATACAAAGGATATAGAAAAAGCGCTTATCGGTTTACGGCATGACAAGGAAAGTATTGTGCAAGCTCTAAGCCATTATAATGAAGGCGACTATTTCCATAATATAACATGGGGAGAAATAACCGATGTGTTATTTAATTAAACAAGGAGGACGCATTGATTAATTACATTGAAAACCTAAATCATAATGACGAAAGTATCAGGCTCGATGCGTTAAAGAAATTAATAGCCGAAACGCCAAAGCCTGAACGTAAAGAATATTATGTAAACAATCATATACACACATTTTATTCATTCTCGCCATATTCGCCCACTAAAGCTATTTATAGTGCTTATATGGCAGGTTTATCGACGGCGGGCATTATGGACCATGATAGTGTAGCCGGTTGCAAGGAGTTTCTCACGGCAGGGGAGATAGCAGATATGGCGACCACAATAGGGGTCGAGCTGCGCTGCGATTTTTCAAAAACTGCGTTAAACGGCAAGCGTATTAATAATACTGACCAGGAAAGCATAGCGTATGTAACACTGCATGCCATACCGCACGGTGTTATTGATATGGTCAGTGTATTTATAAAACCTTATTCCCTTGAGCGAAATAAGCGTAATAGAGCAATGGTTGAAAAAATGAACTCAATATCGCCTGTTAAAGTGGATTTTGAAAACGATGTTGCAATAATATCAAAATGTGACGAGGGTGGAAGTATAACAGAGCGGCATATCTTATACGCGCTGGCGAAAAAAATAGTAAATACCGGACAGGATATACCAACATTCTTAAAAAGAGAATACGGTGTAGAGGTAACAGGCAAACTTGAAGGTTATTTATCGGATAAGAATAACCCATATATAACTTATGATCTTCTTGGTGTTTTAAAGAGCACACTTATCGAAAAAGTTTATATACCGGCAACCGCCGAATGTCCTGATGTAGCTGAGTTTATAAGTTTTTCTAAAAAGATAGGCGGTATAGCGGCTTATGCATATCTGGGCGATGTTGGAGACAGTGTTACAGGTGATAAAAAAACACAAAAATATGAAGATGAATATATTGAGCTGTTATTTGAGGAGATATGTCGTTTAGGTTTCGATGCTGTGACATATATGCCTTCACGTAATACAATGCAACAATTAATTCGTATTAAAGAATTATGTAAAAAGCATGGGCTTATGGAAATAAGCGGAGAGGATATAAACACACCGCGTCAGTCGTTTATTTGCAAGGAGCTTGAGAACGAGGTGTTCCATAATCTTGTGGATTCGACATGGGCGTTGATAAGGCATGAACGCGGGCAATCTGCGCGTTAAGCGGCATAGGAGAGTGTAAATTATGTCTGTTGATTTATTAATAAAGATGTCAAACAAATATGGAGCAGATAAGGATTATGTCATCGCAGGGGGTGGAAATACCTCCAGCAAAGAGGGCGAAATCCTGTATGTTAAGGCATCGGGGCAGAGCCTTGGTACTTTGACCGAAAGCGGCCTTGTTTCTATGCATATGGATAAGCTGTTGCAAATGATTGACGCCGGATATACTAAAGAGGACGATGTACTGAAAGCAATGATGGCCGCACGTACGGGTGATAATGGGCGCCCTAGTGTTGAAGCCTTGCTTCACGCTATGTTTGTGCAAAAATATGTATTACATGTGCATCCCGCTATTGTAAATGGTATTACCTGCTCTAAGCAGGGTGATGCGGTAATTACCCGTTTGTTTGGAAACCGTGCTGTTTGGCTTGACGAAACGCGTCCGGGTTATACATTATCTTTGGCGTCCAAAAAAGCTTTGGATGATTATAAAATGAGCACAGGTAAGGATTGCAACCTGCTGTTCATACAAAATCATGGTGTGTTTTTCGCCGCTGATGATTTGGATGGTATTGACGCATTAGTGTCTTATGTAATTTCGTCGATTAAAGGCAGCATCGTAGAAACACCAGATTTACATGAAACCCAATATGACAGTTTAAAGGTTGATGCGATAAAGAAACATTTAAACGGCGTTATAAAATTTGGCCGTCCGGCTTCGCTTATACCGTTAATAACCGACGCCGATTCTTTTGAACCAATCTCTTCTGCATATACTCCGGACCATATTGTTTATTATGGTTGTGCGCCATTGTTTGTTAAGAATGAAAGCGATATAGACGAAGGAATAAAAACGTACAGTGCGAAATACGGTGCTGAACCTAGAATTATATGTGTTTCCGGTGTTGGTTTCTTTGCTGTTGGTAAAAGTGAGAAGGCAGCCGATATTTCATACTATTTATTTATTGACGCTATAAAAATTGCCGTATATGCAAAATCTTTCGGAGGCCATCGTTTCATGGCCGACGATATGATTGATTTTATAAGGAACTGGGAAGTCGAAAGTTATCGTGCTAACGCAAGCAAATAAGGATATTTGCATATAGTTATAAGCTTTTTTGAGACCCTCGGCCTAGCCGGGGGTTTCAGCACGTCGTGCAATGATATATTCGGCAATAGTAAAAAAACCTCAGCGCGGATGTACAAATCTAATATAGAAGACGAATTAACAACTCTTGATGGTGAATAAAAAAAGGTTGGTTTATATGAATATCAATATCGCGTTATGCGACGACGAACACGCAGAAATTTTATATCTTGCTGCTTTTGTCCGAAAATGGGCGGGTGAGTGTGGCGTTGGTGTTCGGTTATCGGATTTTGAGAGTGCAGAAAAATTTTTATTCGCATACGAAGATGATAAGGCAGTTGATATTCTACTGCTTGATATACAAATGAAAAATATGGACGGCGTGGAGCTTGCGCGTCAGTTGCGAAAACATAACGAAACCGTACAAATAATTTTTATTACAGGTTATCCCGATTTTATTACCGAAGGCTACGATGTTTCAGCTCTGCATTACCTAATAAAACCTGTTAAAGAGGAAAAATTATTTGAAGTGCTGGATAAGGCTTTATCTCGCTTATGGAAAATCCCGCGAATGGTTATGTTCCCGAAAACGGGCGGCAATGTGAAAATTAAAGCAGACGATATTATTTATGCCGAAGTATTATCACACACGGTTATTCTGTATCTCGTGAACGGCCGAGAAGAATTTTCTATGCGTATTTCGGATATGAAAAAGTTGTTGGGTGATGGATTTTTCAAATGTCATCGCTCGTACATTGTAGGAATGAAATACGTTAGACGTGTTACAAAAACGGTGATGGTACTTGAAAATGGACGCGAAATCCCGTTATCACGCAATTTATACGACGCGGCGAATCAAGCATTTATCAATTATAATTGAGAGGGAACATATGGGATTGATTGATTTTTTATTTCGCAATGCGATAGACAGGCGTATCGCCGCTTTTCAAAATGACTTGATGGAGAAGCATGTCACAGAAGTTGAAAATATCTACAAGCAAATGCGTGGATGGCGGCATGACTACCACAATCACATACAAATGATGAAAGCCTACCGTTCACTTAATGAGGATGAAAAAATTGACAACTATTTGAACTCTCTCGAAACAGACCTTACAAACGTTGATACATTGATAAAATCCGGAAATGTGATGGTTGATGCTATTCTAAATTCAAAACTGTCTCTTGCGAAAAACCGAAAAATATCTATAAACGCGAAAGCCATTGTGCCGAAAAACATTACCATATCTGAAATAGATTTATGTATTATCATCGGCAATCTGCTTGATAACGCCATTGAGGCGTGTTTACGGATTGACGACAAAGCCAAACGGTTTATTCGTGTCTACATGGACTTGAAGCGGGACAATTTATATTTGTCGGTTACAAATTCGTCCTGTGGCAAGATACAAAAACAGAATGGAAGATATATAAGCGGTAAAGGTGATAATCATGGATTCGGGCTTATGCGAGTGGATAAAATCATAGACAAATACACTGGGTACATCAAACGCCGCGACGAGGATGGCGCTTTTACTTCCGAGGTTATGCTGCCTCTTTAGAACACGTTCAAATGTGTCCTTTTACATTTCAAGCTGAAAAACTTGCAATTCGCGCAAATTCCAACATAAACCATATAGAACATTATATTATTAATTATAAAGGAGGTGGAAACACCATGAATAAAAAAATTAATAAGCAAAAACATTTATACACAACAAGACAAAATGTAATTTTTACCATAGCTAACATGTGGGAATGGGATAAACTCCTTGTAACCATTAGTGTTGCACAAGCTCTGTTGAAAGTTGTACTGGTATTATCCAGCCTTTATATTGTCAGGCTTGTGATTTCACTAATAGAAAACAATTCAGATTTTAAAATGTTTATCATTCAAGTTTCGGTGTTTATTTTCGTTGTACTTTTTTTGAAAATAGCTAACAATATATTTTCCGCAAAAAAATACGATGGCGGCAAGACAAAATTCGATTCTACTATGCAAATATGGTAAATTACAAAAACATGGATGCCGATTATGAAAATATTGAAAATCCTGACGGAATGAACAAGATGCAGAAAGCATTTAATACAATTATGAGTCCTAACTCTGCGACACAAAATATTGTAAATATATTGGTAGACGTTGCAACCAGTATTCTCAGTATTGTATCATTAATTGCAATTATTACATCACTAAGCCCGGTACTGTTGGCTGCTATGGTAACACTAACGCTTGTCCAACATTTCATTAACAAAGCCGGCCATCGTTGGCAATATAGAAATGCGGAAAAATGGGTTCCTCTCGACCGCAAGTTAAACCATATAAATAATGTGTCCGGTGATTTTGAGAGGGCAAAAGACATAAGGCTTTATAACCTTAAATCTTGGTTGCAAGATGTTTTTACTGATGTCCTTGGTAAAAGAACAGAATGGTACAAAAAATCAGAAAAAGCGTCTTTCGGCTATTATGACGTTAATCAAGCCTTTATCCAGTTGATAATTTGTAACGGCATCACTTTTATTTATTTGATTACTAACGTATCAAATGGGTCTATTACAATAGCTGACGCGGTGTTTTATATATCTGCTATTGGAACGTTTGCAGGCGTTATTATGGATGTAGTAAATAGTGTAAGTAAACTTAACGCGGCGAGTTTATCTATATGTCACCTACGCGAATTTTTGGATATACCAGACAAATCAAACAGAAAAAAAGGTCTAGATATACCTGATACAGCAGTTGATATTGAATTTGAAAACGTGAGTTTTATTTATCCGAAATCCGAAAATTATGTTTTAAAAAACCTGTCATTCAAAATAAATAAAGGCGAAAAGATAGCAATAGTGGGGCGCAATGGAGCGGGAAAAACCACACTAGTTAAGCTTTTAAGCGGTCTGTATCAACCATCTGATGGTAATATCCGAATTAGCGAAACGAATATAAAAAAATACAACAGAGATGAATATTATTTAATTATATCCCCCGTATTCCAAGATATTTATCTTTTTCCAGTATCTATCGCACAGAATATAGCTTTATGTGAAGAAAACGAAATAAATACTAATAAATTGAAAAAAGCAATCCAGTTTTCCGGATTGCAAAATAAGATTGCCAGTCTGCCTGATGGATATAATACAGTATTAATAAAAAGCGTTGTTGATGGTGCAATAGAACTGTCAGGCGGAGAAAAACAAAAACTTGCTCTTGCTCGCGCTTTATACAAAGATGGACTATTGTTAATTCTCGACGAGCCGACCGCAGCTCTTGATCCGATTGCAGAAAACGACATCTATCTAAAATATAACGAATTTACCAAAGATAAAACATCAATATTTATATCACATCGTTTGGCAAGTACACGGTTTTGCGACCGCATTTTATTTTTAGACGAAGGTAAAATAATCGAAACAGGTTCGCATGACGAATTAATGGCTTTAAATGGCAAATATGCAGAAATATACAATATACAAAGCTATTATTACAGGGAGGGTTTAGCAAATGAAAAAGCTTAAAAAGGATTTGAAAACTCTTTCTCGCGGATATAAAATTATCTTCTCTATTGACACAATGCTTATCCCGCTAAATATAATAAGTGCGATTCTTGAAGCAATCTACCCATTTATCATTATTTATATGGGTGCTGAAATATTAAACGCTTTATCTCGCGGAAATGATTTAAGCCATATCTATTTTTTGTTAGTGGTAACTCTTACTTCTAATTTTCTAACGCAGCAAATAAAACAATTTGTTGCTCGGACGATAAATATGAAAAACCATGTGTTTGAGTATAAATTCGTAATGCTTCTGAATAATAAGACGCTTGATATGGATTATGGAAGCATTGAAAATCCTAAAACACATATAAAAAGACAAGATATTGACGACATACGCAGAGTAGGTGGCGGCGGGATATGGAAACTTGTTTATCAGAGTCGTGACGCAATTAGCGGTATTATTACAATGATTACATCTATCGCAATAATGTATAAAGCATTTATTGTTTTCAATGAAACTTCACATAATAATCTCATTAACATAATCACATCTCCGTTAAGTTCTGTCATATTATTGATATTTATAGCCGTAAACACATTGGTTACGATTTATTTTAACTCTATAAGTACAGAAAAGACTCATAAAACGTGGGACGAAGCAGTTCCGCAGAACAGGGTATTAGTTTATATATTTAGTAAATATATAAATACTTATCATGCTGGAAAAGATATACGCTTATATAATCAAAAACAAATGGTAACAGATAAGTACAACAAGACACTTAAAAATTTTGAACTTATATTTTCAAAAATGGAACGAAATCAAATCAAATATACAAACATAAACACCGTTTTATCATCAGTAATAGAATGGATCGTCTATATTTTTATAGGTGTCCGGGCGATATATGGCCTTATTGCTCTGGGAGATTTATTCAAATATATATCTGCTATCAAACAGTTTAGTCAAGGTTTGACAGAGTTCCTAAACTCATTTAATGCACTTAGGGTAAACAACCAATATCTTGAAGTGTTATATGAATTTTTTGACATACCTAACGAAAAATATCAAGGTACGCTCACAACAGAAAAACGAGCCGATAACGAGTACGAATTGGAATTTCACAATGTATCGTTCAAATACCCTGGTACGAATACATATGCTTTGAAAAATCTAAATCTAAAATTTAATATCGGACAACGTATGGCGGTAGTCGGCATGAACGGCAGCGGCAAAACGACTATGATAAAGCTGCTCTGCCGTCTGTACGACCCTACTGAGGGCGAAATAACTCTCAATGGAATCGATATAAAGAAATACGAATACAATGAATATTTAAGTATCTTTTCCGTTGTATTTCAGGATTTTAAACTGTTCTCATTCTCTATTGGTCAAAATGTCGCGGCGACTGTTGGCTATGACGGTACGTGGGCGAAAAAGTGTCTTGAAATGGCGGGATTCGGTGATAGAATGAACGGTATGACGAAAGGTCTTGAAACTCCATTATATAAAGACTTCGAGGCGGACGGCGTGGAAATATCCGGTGGCGAAGCGCAAAAAATCGCACTCGCTAGAGCCCTGTATAAAAATTCTCCGTTTATCGTGCTTGACGAACCGACGGCGGCTCTTGACCCGATAGCGGAATTTGAGATATATTCCAAATTTAACGAAATAGTGGGCAGCAAAACGGCAATTTACATTTCCCACCGATTATCCTCTTGCCGTTTTTGCGACGATATAGTCGTGTTCCACGAAGGGGAATTAATTCAACGCGGCAGTCACCATTCGCTCGTCGCAAACAAGTCCGGTAAATATTATGAGTTGTGGAATGCTCAGGCGCAGTATTATACGGATAATACATCATAATTTAAATTGAAATAAATTTATCATTAAAACAGGAAGCCGATTTATTCAAAGCTTTCTGTTTTTTCATTATCATTTACTGGCTGTTTATAAAATATTTTATTATGGTTGTGATTATTTCTATATGGAAAATGCCCTAATGAGTAGAGTGCTTAACGAATCAAAAGGAAAGATGATATAAAATAGAGGTTAGAGGTTGGTCGATCAAACGAGGTTTACATAAAAAACGAATACTAAACATCATACTTTACTTTTGTTATAATATAGAATATAAAGAACTATTTTTATAAAATTTTCTTTAACTATTGACAACTTAACTAAAATTATCTATAATTGCAAAGGTCATTAAATTGCACCTTTAGCTCAGTTGGTAGAGCAAATGACTCTTAATCATTGGGTCCAGGGTTCGAGTCCCTGAAGGTGCACTAATAACGCAAAAATCCGAACCATAAGCCAGATAGGAAAATCATTGGCGATGGGTTCGGATTTTTACATATAATGAAACAATTACAAGATGTTTTAAATGGTTCGGAAATATGCAAAATGCGATTCCTGTATGGTGTTTAAGAATAATTGAGGGAGGATATAATGGTTAATAACAGCGAAACTATACTCGAAACAGAACGTCTTATACTACGGCATTTTCAGATGTCCGATGCGGAAGCAATGTTTCGCAACTGGGCGAGCGATCCTGATGTCGTCCGTTTTATGCCATATAAACTTTGTAAAAGTATCGAGGATACCTGTAAGTTAATTGATGAATGGCATAATTATTTTCATGAAGCATCTCAAAATTCGTGGGAATTATTTGCTATTGAGTTAAAATCAATCGGTGAAGTAATCGGCACAATAGATTTCGCCGAAACCGACCATGAAGCCCGTTCTGCCGAGGTTGGTTATCAACTTGGAAAAGCATGGTGGGGAAATGGTTATATGGCAGAAGCGTTGAGGGAATTAATAAAATATTGTTTTGAAACGGTTAAATTAAACCGCATATGGGCCGATTATGATATTCGCAATCCTAATTCGGGAAAAGTAATGAAGAAAGCTGGTATGTTTTATGAAGGAACTTCACGCCAATGTAAAATTCGTCATGGAGAGCTGGTAAGCCGTGTTCATTATGCCATTCTCGCAGAAGATTACTTCGGTACAGCAAAACCTATTGTTTCTATAATACCATATGAATCAAAGTACCGTGATGATATGATATTTTGTTTTCTTGCGGCAAAAGATGCTATCGGCGGTAATTATGCGCCCGGCAAATGGAGCAAACCTATCTTTAAAGACGAATTGCTCGAAATAGAATGTAATTATTTTGATAAAGGCGATGTTTTTTATTTAGCGATTGACGAACGTGACCGCGTTGTTGGAATGATTGGAACTCAAACGGTTTCGCCTACTGACTTATGGTTAAAACGATTATTTGTTAAGCCTGAATTTAAAGGCAAAGGAATAGGTAGTAAATTACTTGCAGTTGTAGAAAAATACGCTAATGAAAAAACATAACTACAATTCACACACGCTTTGCGAAGTGGTATCATGAAGCAGCTATTTTTTATCCGGCCAAAGGTTTTATCGAAGTCGACCCGGCAGAGCCTGAGGATTATAGACGGCATATGATTAAAACGCTTAAGGAGGTTACTTAATGGATTTATTTGAATTACGCGACCGTATATCAACACTGCCTACATTAGAAAATAGAATGAAATACTTACAGGAGGAAATTCAAAAAGCAGAGAAAGAAGTTTCAAAAATGCTCTGGCAGTATGAACAGGAAAGCAGAGATGTAGAGCAAATACAAAAAGAATCTTTTTCGTCCTTTCTGCTTCGATTAATCGGGAAATATGAGGATAAGCTGGAAAAAGAGCAAAACGAAGAAATAAGCGCTAAAATTGCTTATGACCGCGCTGTCACGCATTTTGAAGGCCTTGTACATGATAAGGATGAGCTTGCTTCCCGCATTTCATCTTTAAAAGCGGAGGAACGTTCATATCAAACGGAGCTTAATAATAGAAGGCTTGAGCTTTCAAACAAGCTGACAGAACCAGAAGGTATACAATATAAAGAAATGGAAAACGAACGAAACACAATCATTTCACAGATAACAGAGATAAAAGAAGCATTAAGCGCTGCCGTTCGAACAAAATCAGTAGCACAAAACACACTCGAATCCCTTAGAAGCGCCGAAGGTTGGGCCACTTATGACGCTTTTACACGTGGAGGAATCATTTCGCATGCTGCAAAATATTCACATATTGATAAAGCCGAAAAAAACTTTCATACCTTATCATCCCAATTACGTGATTTAAAATCTGAGCTCAGTGATGTGCGTGGATTAACAGCATCAGGATTAAATGAAATATCCTCCTGTCAACGCAGTATAGATTTTTGGTTTGATAATATTTTTACAGATTTATCAGTACGCAGACAAATAAAAGATAATATAGAACAATTAAATCGTTTGTTAAACAATATAAATAATCTTGAATCTTCACTTATGTCAAAATTAAAAGAATCAGAAACACAATTAATAAAAAATAAACATCATGAAGAAGAAATACTCCTCAGAAGTTCTTTTAAATAAAGAAGACATATGCAGGCTCGAAAAATAAGGAGTTGTTCCACTATGAAAAAAAAAATCATGCTTGTTGATGATAATATAACAAATTTATCTACAGGTAAAAGTGCACTTTCGGATATTTATGATGTATTAACAATACCATCGGGAGAAAGGGCTTTGCAGTTTCTGGAAAAAATAACACCTGATCTTATTCTTTTGGATGTTGATATGCCTGTAATGGACGGCTACGAAACAATAAAAATAATTAAAGCAAATAGCGCTTTAGCACATATTCCAATAATTTTTTTAACAGCAAAAAACGATACTGAAAGTGAACTGGATGGACTTTCTCTAGGTGCAGTCGACTATATCGCAAAACCGTTTTCTGTTCCGCTTCTGCATAAGAGAATTGAGCTTCATTTGTTAATAGAGGAACAAAAAAACCGCCTAGAGGAACAAAATAACCGTTTAAAGGATTTTAATGAAAATTTACAAAAAATGGTTGATGAGAAAACCGAAAAAATTGTACGGCTTCAAAATGTTATTTTAAGTACAGTAGCCGAACTTGTAGAGTTTCGCGATGGCACGACAGGAGGCCATATCGAAAGAACACAGCTTTACTTAAAAGCTTTAGTTGAAAAAATGATTAGTAAAAAAGTGTATAACGAAACAATCGCAGCCTGGGATATTAATTTGCTTATACAATCTGCACAACTCCACGATGTAGGTAAAATCAGCGTTACCGACAATATTTTAAATAAACCTGGAAAATTAACAAAAGAAGAATTTGAAATTATGAAGCATCACACAACTCTTGGAAAAGTGGCCGTGGACAGAATCTCTGAGAAAGTGGATGAAAGCGAATTTTTACAACAAGCTGCCATTTTGGCATATAGTCATCATGAACGTTGGGACGGAAATGGTTATCCCCTAGGACTTAAGGGTGAGGAAATACCGCTTCAAGGAAGGCTTATGGCGATAGCCGATGTTTATGATGCATTAATTTCTGAAAGACCATACAAAAAGCCGTTTTCTCATGATGAAGCCGTTAGTATTATACTTGAAGGAAAAGGAAAACAGTTCGACCCTGTATTAATTGATTTATTTACTGATATTTCAGATGTATTTTTCAAAATTTCAAGGAGGAATACTTGATGCTGTCAACAATCTTTAAGAAATGTAAAACGTTTTTTGAAGCGTATGGTGACGAATCTACCAGAGACACCTTCCAGGGCGAGCTTAACTACGAATCTGGCAAGCTTTTCTTTATACTAATTATAACGCTGGTTGTCTGGCTGCCTTATATACCGTATGATTTAAAACTTCATCAATATCCTATATTGGCTATTTTTTTTAGGATAGCACTAAGTTTATTAAGTTTTATTTTATTAGCTATAAGATTTATGAAGCGGTTTAAATATAATCCGAGTATTTTACTTATGGTGCTTATAATATATCTTTATATAGGTACGGCAGTAGTTACGGCAACCGCGGGTAGATATGCGGCTTCATACATAGGCGGGTATGCCTTTGTAATTATGATACCTGTATTTGCACCTTTTAAATTAAGTTTTAAAATAATTGCTTCTATCGTATCTGTTATAGTATTTTTTATAACCGGAAATTTAACAGGGTTAGATTTTTCTAGTATTCCTATCAGCTACGCTGTAAACGATTTATTTTCATCAATATCAGTCAGCTTATTATTATCTTACACCCAAAATGCTTTACGGTATAAAGCATGGAAGCAGAAGCAAAAATTAAGGGAGATTGTAGCACAAAATGAAAAAAATCTTGCGACTATTTTTAATCTTGCCAGTAAAGCTGAAGCAGCATCTAAAACAAAAAGCGATTTTCTTGCAAACATGAGCCATGAAATTCGCACACCTATGAATGCAATTATCGGTATGTCAGAGCTTGTCTTGCGTGAAGAATTACAGCCAAGTGTTTATAATTATGTACTTGCAATTAAACAAGCTGGAAATAATT
Source organism: Holotrichia oblita (assembly GCA_023690525.1). Lineage (NCBI taxonomy): Eukaryota > Metazoa > Arthropoda > Insecta > Coleoptera > Scarabaeidae > Holotrichia > Holotrichia oblita. The sequence goes on from JALQSN010000202.1 coordinate 23,238, forward strand.
TGCTTACCATAATAAATGATATTTTAGATTTTTCAAAAATCGAATCCGGAAAACTTGAAATTATACCTACCGAATATTATCTACCATCTGTTTTTAACGATGTATGCAATATTATAAGAACAAAAATGAATGAGAAGCTGCTCTTTGTTGCATTTATTGACAGTAATTTACCTTATAAACTTTATGGAGACGAAATAAGGATAAGACAGATACTTTTAAATTTATTAAATAACGCAGCTAAATATACTCAAGAGGGGTTTGTTTCTTTTTCTATTGAGGGCGAATTAAAAGAATCCACAGTTTTACTTAAAATAACTATAACTGATAGCGGAATAGGTATCAAAGAAGATGATATTAATAAACTGTTCGACAAATTTACTCAATTTGATACACAAAAGAACCGAAATATCGAAGGAACGGGGTTGGGACTAGCTATTTCTAAAAATCTATGTGTTATGATGGGCGGTGATATTAGTGTTTCAAGCATTTATGGTAAAGGTTCCACGTTTACAGTTACTATATCGCAGGAAATTATCGATAGTACACCGCTTGCAGATATATTAAATCCAGAAAATACAAATGTCTTGTTATATGAGGTACGTCCACTATACGCTGAATCAATTACGCGCACATTTCTTAATATGGGAATTATATATAAATTAGTCAGTACGCAATCAGATTTTCATAATGAGTATGACAGCGGTAAATACCATAATATATTCATCCCTTATTTTATGTATGAGAATTTAAAACATATCATTAATAATTATAAATTAAATTCGAAAATTTTTGTTTTATCAGATTTTGGTGAATCGGTTGGAACACAAAATATTCAAATGCTGCCGATGCCTATTAATTGCATTTCTGTTGCAAACGCGCTTAATGGCAGCATTCACGATTTTACCAGAAGCAGTGAAGCATTTTGCTATTTTTCAGCTCCTGATGCCAAAATATTGATTGTAGATGATATTTCGACTAACTTAAAAGTCATGGAAGGATTATTAGCACCGTTTAATATGCAAATCGATTTATGCCTTTCTGGTGAAAAAGCGATAGAAATGGTTAAACAAAGTTATTATGATATAATTTTTATGGACCACATGATGCCGGGTATAGATGGTATAGAAGCCACAAATATAATACGTTTGATGGGTGGAGAATTTGACTCGTTGACAATTATCGCCTTGACAGCTAATGCAATAAGCGGCATGAGGGAGATGTTTATGGCGAACGGTTTTAACGATTTTTTAGCAAAACCGGTGGAAATATCCAAGCTTAATGCAATGCTCGATACTTGGATACCAAAAAATAAGAAAAAAAAGGCAGTAGAATTAAAACAAACTGAAAATACTGAAACTCCTGAGATTGATGATATAGATACAGCTATGGGTATACGTAATATAGGTGGGAAGTTTGAAAATTATATAAAAGCTTTGGAATATTTTTGTAAAGACGGAAACGAGAGACTTATTCAAATTCCCGAAAGTTTTGAAAACGGTGAAATAAAACTTTTTACAACACATGTCCATGCTTTAAAAAGCGCATCGGCAATCATTGGTGCGCCACAGATATCGGAAATGGCAAAGGCTCTTGAAACGGCGGGAAATAATAATGATACGGATTATATAAAGAAAAACATAAATACTTTTTTAAGCAGTCTTAAAAAAATCATTCAAAATATCGATATTTTTATATCGAAAGAAAAAGTAATAAATACAGAAATAAAACAAGATACGGCTGTACTCCGGGAAAAGCTGGAATCGATGAAAACCGCGTTAATAAATATAGACATAAGTGTCATAGACGAAATAGTCGAGAACTTAAGTAAAAATCAATTTCTGGGTGTTATAAATGAAATATCTCAGAGCGTTTTACTTTCGGATTATGACGAAGCAATTAGGTTAATCGATGAACAGCTCGACATTATGAATTTAATTTAAAACAGCGTCATATACATAAGTATAAAATACTCATTATGGAGGTATTTATGACGCGATTTTTTGATATGAAGCAGAAAGAGGTTATAAACATAAAGGACGGCTGCCGTTATGGGTACATAAGTGATATTGAGCTGGATGAAGAAGAGGGAGAAGTTAAAAAAATCATAATCCCCGGCCCGGGACGAGTTTTCGGAGTATTTGGACGGGAGCAGGAATACAGGATCTCATGGGATTGTGTAAAACAGATTGGCGACGATATTATTCTCGTTGATGCAGAAACGAAAAAAATCTTATGTGATATCGAAGAGTAAAAATTAAACGCAGAACCGGAGGCGGTTACAATGAAATGCCCGTATTGCGGGAAGCAAGATACAAAAGTTATAGATTCACGCACACTGGACGATGGATCAGCCATACGCCGTAGAAGGCTTTGCGAAAACTGCGGTGCAAGGGTCACGACTTATGAGAGAATAGATATGCTGCCATTGGCTGTTATAAAAAAGAATGGTACAAGGGAGATTTTCGACAGATCAAAAATAATTAATGGTGTCATAAAATCCTGCAACAAACGTCCGGTTACGATGCAACAAATAGAAACTATTGCTGATGATGTCGAATTAGCAGTGCTTAATTCGATATCAAAAGAAATATCCTCAAAGTTAATTGGCGATATGGTTATGGATAGGCTTAAAGAATACGACGAGGTGTCTTATGTAAGATTCGCATCGGTTTATAGGCAATTTAAAGATATAGATACATTTATGGACGAATTATCTAAGTTGTTAAGTGAAAAAAAAGAATAAAAAAAACCTGTCATCCCATTTTATGGGCTTGGCAGGTTTTTTTGTTATTTATTTTTAAATTCCATATGCCATTTCTCATCACCATGTTCTTCAACCTTGGTTGTAACAGTGACATTTGACTTTTTCGAACATGGTGAACAAAATCTTCCTGTATTTATAGGCTTTTTGCATGCTTCGCAAAGTAAAAAATTATTATCGCCTATTGTTTCAAGCCTTTCTTCCTTCAAATATGTAATAATTTTTTTTGTTGATATGTTAGTGGCACTGCTTACTTCATTTATAGTACATCCTCTGTTATTTATTACATATTCCCGCACAATTTTATAATCGGCGTTGTCCTGTAATAAACATTCAGGGCAATAACTAACTTCTTTTATGCTTCCGAAAAAAATATATCTTTTTTTACATCTGGGACATCTTATTGTGGTTTCCATTGTAAAATTCCCCCTTCTTCATCCGTAAGCAATAAAATTTAATACATTATATGCCATATAAAATAAAATTGCAATATAACATATTTGAAGGTACAAGCTCATATAAATTAATGAATACCTGGGGAGGAAGGCGTATGAGTAAAAGAAAAATAATAACGGAATATATAGGCGGACGTCTGGAGGGTATGTTAAATGTGTTGCCGGACAATGTTTTCAATGAAATAGAAGAGATAAGACTGCGTATAAACAAGCCTATCATAATTAAAACATCGGACGAGTTTTTTATAAATATAAATTGCGGGCTCACTAAAAATTTAAAAAATGCTGAAACCGCGGACGAGCTATGTATAAACCGCTGCTTAGAAAAAATGAGCGAATATTCACTTTATGCTTTCGAAGAGGAATTAAAAAACGGGTATATAACTTTAATCGGCGGGCATCGTGTCGGACTGTGCGGAAAAGCTGTTGTCGAAGATAGGTATATAAAAACTATACGCCATATAGGCGGGATTAATATACGCGTATGCCATGAAATTATAGGCTGCGCCGATAAAGTCATGCCTTATATAACACAACCTGTTGTTTTTCACACAATGATAATATCACCGCCGGGTTGCGGTAAAACGACCATGCTTAGAGATATTGTACGTCAGTTAAGCGATAATAAAAAACAAACTGTAGCGGTAGTGGATGAGCGCTCCGAAATAGCCGGATGTCATAAAGGTGTGCCGCAAAATGATATTGGTATACGTACTGACGTTTTGGATGCGTGTCCCAAAGAAGAAGGTATGCTTATGCTTTTGAGATCGATGTCGCCGGATGTTATAGCGGTTGATGAAATAGGAAAAAAGAAAGAGGTTGAAGCGATAGAAGAAATAGCCAACGCGGGTGTTAAACTAATGTGTACGGCACATGGCAGCTCAATCGAGGATATAATGGCACGCCCGTATTTAAGAAGTTTAATACATAAACGGATTTTTGAAAGGTTTATTGTGCTTCATTACGGCAAAACAGCCGGTGAAACAAAGGATATACTGGATAAGGAATTAAAACAAATTTATTTGGGTTAGGGAAGGGGGAAAGTCGGATGTATATAAAGATACTTGGGTATGTAATGGTTATTATTTCATCTACAGCAACAGGTTTTTATTACGCGTTAAAAGATAGCTTCCGCGCAAGTGATTTAAAACAGATAAAAAAAGCTTTAGGTATACTAGGCTCTGAAATTGAGTTTGCAAGGACGCCTCTTCCTGAAGCGCTTAAAAATATATCTTTAAGAATAGACAAGCCCATGTCGGATATATTCGCCGAAGCGGCAAAGAAACTTGGCGAAACAGATAATCCGGGTGTATATGAGGTATGGAAAGCATCCTTTAATAATTTTAAAACAAAAATGAGCCTTACAGCAGAAGATATTGAAAATATTAATTCATTCGGAAAGACTTTGGGATATCTTGATAAATCAATGCAGCTTAAAGGAATCGCCATGCTTATTGAATACATAAACGATAAAACTTCATTATTAAACGAAATGGGAGCAAAAAAAAAAAAAATGTATAGCAGCCTGGGGTTACTATGCGGTTTACTGATATGTGTGATTTTTATGTGAGGAGAGTGAGCTATAATGGAAATAACAGTAGTATTTCAGATTGCGGCGGTTGGTATTTTAGTATCTGTTCTTAATCAGGTTTTAATAAGATCAGGACGTGAGGAAATGGCTATGATGACTTCTTTAGCGGGGCTTGTGCTGGTTTTATTTTGGGTGATACAACATATAAGCGATTTGTTTAATGCTGTACAAACAATTTTCAAACTGTAACCGGAGGAGCGTTATGGATATATATAAAATCGCAGCGGCTGGAATAATCTGCGTCATACTTGTGCTTACAGTAAAAAAGCAGAGCCCTGAGATAGCTCTGCTTATAAGCGTTGCGGCTAGTATTATGATTTTTTTCATGGTTATACCAAAAATCGCATCGGTTTTTAATATGATAAATTCTTTAAGCGATACATTTGAAAGCAGCTTGCCTTATATCACGACCGTTATAAAAATTATCGGCGTATCATATATAGCGCAGTTCGGTTCGCAAATATGTATGGATGCCGGAGAATCCGCAATAGCATCAAAGATTGAACTTGCGGGGAAAGTAATAATTATGACAATTTCCGCGCCTGTTCTTATATCGCTGTTAGAGCTTGTGCTGGCTATTTTAGCATAAAACGGAGGCTTTTTACAATGGATGATATGCTTAATACTCAAATGGATATTATAGATTTTTCAGGCATTAATGCAGTAATTGATAAAACCTATGGGCAAAGCCGGACATCGATTAACCTTAAAGAACTTGTTCTAAAAGCTGTAAACGGTGATGTTGAGCTTTCGTTGGGGAGTATATTTCAATACATATACAAGACTTTTTTTAACGAATTAATGCAAAACACAATTATTATAAGAAATTTAATTGTCATCGCTTTATTAGGTGCCGTACTTAAAGTTATGACTTCATCTTTTAAAGAAAAATCGACCTCAGAGCTTGGTTTTATTACATGCTATATAGTGTTGATCTCTATTCTTTTCACATCTCTTAGCACGCAAGCCAGTATCGCTCATGATTTGGTTTATACCGTTACAAACCTCTTAGAAGCGACTGTTCCGGTAATGTTAAGTTTAATTATTATGTCGGGTGATGCGGCAGGTGCATATGCGTTAAATTCTGTCGTGCTGACTGGTGCGAACATTCTCAGCCAATTTATATACCGTTTTATGCTTCCTGTTATTACATTTACTGCTGTTGTCCGGATGATAAATTATCTTTCAAACAAAAATATTCTTAAGCAGTTTACTGTGCTTGTTAAAAATATAAGTAGCTGGGTTCTTAAAGGGATTGCAATTATCTTTATGAGTGTGCTGTCACTTGTCGGAGCCGCCGCGCCTATCGCTAATAACGCAATACAAAAAACTGCAAAGTTTACGGTTAAGGCGATACCTGTGGTTGGGGATGTCTTGTCCGGATCGGTAGATCTTATCCTAACATACACGCATGCTATAAAAAGCGGCACTATGATTGCGCTTGTTATCGCTGTTATCATCATATGCTCGGTGCCTTTAATCAAGCTGATTGTTATAATTTTTGCGTACAAGCTTACGGCAGCGTTAATACAACCGGTATGCGATGAAAGAATAGTCGAATGTATAGACACGATGGGGGATTTTGCTTTCCTTCTTTTAGCTGCGGGAGCAACTTCAATAATAATGTTTATATTCTCGGTCGTTGTTATGTTAGGATTTTGAGGTGATTTAATGCAGGCTGTAGTATCGTACATACGTAATATAGTTGTTTTCATTATTTTTTCAACAATTCTCGAAATAATTCTTCCGGATAATAAATTTAAAGAATATGTAAACTTTGTTACAGGCCTTATTCTTATTTTTTTAATGTTAAAACCTATTGGAATGCTGTTTAATGCGACGCAAATTCCATCGGCGTTATCTTTTCAGTTTGATAAAAGCATATTGCAGCAAGAACAGGCATATTATGAAGATAAACAGAAGGAGCTTATTTTAGAAGAGTATAAAACAGCGATACATTCTCAGCTCGAAACTATTGTAAACGCTTCATATATACTGCTTAACGCGAGTATCGGAGTAAGCTCGGATAATAACAGCTTCGGTGAAATTACACAGATTGATTTAACTATAACCGAAAAAAATACCGAAGTAAAAAAGAGTTTGATACGTATAGAACGGGTTGACCTTAAAAACAATGAGCCAAGCGAAAGTGAGGAACTAAAAAAATTAAAAAATACCATTGCGGACTTCTATAATTTGTCCGTTGGTAATATAAATATTATTGTACAAAAGAAAGAAAGGTGACTTACGTATGTTAAAGGATTTATTTAGGAACAAGGATAATAAACTAATGATAAATATAGCCGTTATATTTGCTCTCGGAATCCTGCTGCTTACGTTTGGCAGTAATTTTTTCAATACAGTTGGAACAGACACCAGCGAAATTACGCAGCCGGATATCTTGTTGCAAACGCCATTACAAAGCGAAGGCTACGAACGGCAGCTTGAAAAAAGGCTTGAAGAAATATTAAGCCAAGCGGACGGTGTCGGCGATGTCAAAGTTATGATAACGCTTGCTATGGGTAAGGAAATAGTTGTTCAATCAGATGAAGTGATTGAAAAATCAACTTTAACCGAAACCGACGGAGCAGGCGGCAGCCGTGAACAGAAGCAGAGTGTGCAGGAGAATAAAACGGTATTTACACAAAAGAGCGGAGCAACCGAGCCGCTTGTAATAAAAGAAATCGAACCCAAAATAGAGGGCGTAATAATCATAGCAGAAGGGGGCGGCAATGTTGCGGTAAAAGACATGCTGATAAGGGCTTGTCAAAGTTTGTTAGGGATAGAAATACATAAAATTCAAGTTTTAAAAATGAAATAAAGTAAAGGGAGGCAAAAAAGATGTTTGTAATAAAGAGGAATCAAGTAATAATAACGGCTTTGGTGATAATGATTGCGGTAGCCGGATATTTAAACTATGTTGACAGAGGAAGCTTAAAACCGCAAGAGGTTGCGCTTACAAGCGAAGGTGAGGTTGTCGCGCTTGTACCTGAAGGAAATGTGAATGAACTTACGGCTAGTAACAAAGGACTTTTGTTAAATGAAAATTTAAGCGGCGATATAGCATTTGATGATAATCCCGAAATAGGCACGACACTTAACGATCCGCAGCAGACAGAAGCAGGCGAAGCGATATTTGTAAGCACATCTGTTGATTCATCGTATTTTATACAAGCAAAGCTTGAACGCGAGCAGTCACGCTCAAGGCAAAAAGAAATATTGCTTGAGCTCATCAATAATACGAACATAGTACAGGAGAAAAAAGCGGAAGCCGCTGATGGAATGCTGACAATACAACAAAGAATCGAAAAAGAAACTGCTACCGAAGCGCTTCTTGAATCGAAAGGATTTAAGGATGTATATGTACGGCTCGATGAGGAAACAGTAGATATAGTTATAAATAAAGAAAAATTATCAGAAGCAGAGGTCGCACAAATAGAGGATATCGTTAAGAGAAAAACCGGTATGAAAACCGAACAAATAAAAATCAGTACATTAAAGAAATAAAAACTATTTCTTGACAATCTACACATATTGATTATACTTAAAGTATAAAAATCAATTTAAAAACTTTGACGGAGAAAGTAAGTTAGTTACGAACGGCACAGCGAATCGGGGATGGTGCGAGCCCGATGCAATTAGTAACTAACCGAAAATCACTCCTGAGTTTCATACCGAAAAATTATACTGAAGCTCGAAAACATTGTCCTCCTCTGTCGCCAATTCGCCGTTGGAACGTTCGGCGAATCTGGCTCGTTGTCGGAATATGTTTTCGGCGTTCAGTATTAGTAGGTTATGACGGATTTCCACCGTTATAGGGAACGCATATGTTTGTATGACGTATAATGGGTGGTATAGCGTTAGCGTTTAGCTTTCGTCCCTTGCGTATATTTACGCTTGGGTCGGGAGCTTTTTTTATTTTATTATATAAGGAGATGTTTGTATGCAGGATTTTATAAATTTGGAACATGAAATACTGGGTTTTTGGGAAAAAGAAAATTGTTTTAAAAAGCTGGTTGAAAAAAACAAGGATAATCCGCCGTTCAGGTTTCTCGATGGTCCGATAACGGCTAATAACCCAATGGGTATTCATCACGCTTGGGGACGCAGTATAAAAGATATCTTTATACGATATAAAGCAATGCAAGGATACTCCTGCCATTACCGCAACGGTTTTGATACACAGGGATTATGGGTCGAGGTTGAAGTCGAAAAGGAGCTTGGTTTTAAGGATAAAAAGGATATAGAAGCATATGGTATGTCCGAATTTACAAATAAATGCGTGGAGCGTATAAAACATTATTCCAAGCATATATCAGAACAATCAAAAAGGCTAGGACAATGGATGGACTGGGAAAATTCGTATTATACGCACACTGATGAAAATATAACAGGGATATGGCATTTTTTAAAGGTTTGTCACAATAAAGGTATGATTGTGAAAGCAAATCGCCCGATGCCCTGGTGTCCGCGTTGCGGTACGTCACTTTCCGAGCATGAAATGTCCGGCTCACACAAAGAGATAACACATACGGCAGTATTCGCAAGGCTACCTGTAAAAGGCAAGGGTTTTGATATGCTTGTATGGACTACAACCCCTTGGACGATGAGCGCAAATACCGCTCTCGCTGTTAATCCTAAAATGAATTATGTTTCGGTTACGCTTTCCGGTTCGGATAGACCGGTGGTTATGGCTAAAGAAGCTGCAAAACGCTTGTACGGTTCTTTACCGATTAATGAAGTGTTAAACGGAAGCGTTTTAATTAACCTTGAATATGAAACATTTTTTCCTGAGCTTAAAGCGCAGGATGGCTTGACACATAAAATAATAGCATGGGATGAAGTTGATGCTTTCGAAGGAAGCGGAGTCGTCCATATAGCTCCGGGCTGCGGTGCTGAGGATTATGAGCTTGGTAAGGTGAATTTATTAGCGGAGCTTTGCCCAGTAGATGAAACGGGACGCATTACCTCCGAATATGGCTTCTTAACCGGCATGACGGCTTCAGAAGCAGCTTCCGTTATTTTTGAAAGGCTTAAGCATGATAATAAGCTTGTAACGACGCATGAGTATACACATAGTTATCCTGTTTGCTGGCGTTGTAAGACAGAGGTATTATTTAGGCTTGTTCGCGAATGGTATATAAAAACTGAGGATATAAAAGCTGATTTGTTGGAAGCTGCAAACGGAGTAAAATGGGAGCCTGCATATATAGGCAAGCGCATGAGTGATTGGCTTATGAACATGGGTGATTGGAATATATCACGCAAGCGTTTTTACGGTTTGCCGCTTCCGTTTTACCCATGCGAACACTGCGGGCATTTAACGGTTATAGGCTCGTTAGAGGAACTGGCCGAGCTTGGAGGCGAGGAGGTGTATAATCTACCTGAACTGCACCGCCCTTGGATTGATAATATCAAGATAAAATGTCCTAATTGCCACGAAGCGGTTTCACGCATACCGGAAGTCGGTGATGTTTGGCTTGACGCAGGTATAACGCCATTTTCCACGTTAAAATATTTTACGGATAAAAATTATTGGAACAGCCATTTTCCCGCCGAATGGGTTACTGAAATGAACGAGCAGGTAAGGCTTTGGTTTTATTCTCTTTTGTTTATGAGCGTTACGCTGACAGGGAAGGCTCCTTATGAAAGAGTGCTTGCATATAACAGTGTAGTTGCCGAGGATGGCTCGCGTTTTCATAAAACCGGCTACATGATAAATTTTAACGATGCGGCGGAAAAAATAAGTGCAGACGCAATACGTTATTTGTTCGCAAGCGCGCCGATATCGGGAGATGTGCGTTTCGGATTTAATTTAGGAGCGGAAGCACGCAGGAAGTTGTTATCATTTTGGAATATATACACATTTTATACTACCTACGCAAAAATAGATAATCCGATAATAACAAATGAAAATTCGGATAATATAATGGATAAATGGCTTTATTCCAGAATAAACTATTTTATACTAAAAGCAGTTAAAGCATATGAAAATTATAATACACAGGAACTTATAAGAGAATTTGAGCAATGCACCGACGATGTTTCAAACTGGTACGTACGTGTATGCCGAAAACGTTTTTGGAATGACGGTATGGGTATGGACAAGCAAAACGCTTATAATGTTCTTTATTACTCCATAAAAACAATCACACAAGTTATGGCGCCTGTCTTACCTTTTATGACAGAATATATATGGCAAAGCATGATAATTGATGCGGAAGAATCCGTTCATTTGTCTGATTTTCCGAAAGCCAGAGAGGTTGATAATGAGGTTTTAAAGAATACCGAAGTTGTGAGGAGTATAATTGCCGAGGCGTTAAAACTGCGTAACGAAGCGAGGATTAAGGTTAAACAACCTTTGCGGGTTTTATATTTAGACAAGCAGGTAGAAAATATTACACATCCATTTACTATGATATTAAAAGATGAACTTAATGTTAAGGATATATTGTTTACCGAAGCCGTTGAGCTGACAGACGAATATTTAACAATAAATTATAAAACAGCGGGAAGGGTGTTAAAAAATAATTTAGAGGATGTTAAAAAGCTTTTGGAAAACGATATGCAAAAACATATATTGAATTACAAGAAAAACGAATGTGTAATGGATTTTAACGGAGGCTTGTCAGCGGATCTTTTCCTCTTACTAACAAAGCCGAAGGAAAATATTATATTTGCAAATACTTCCTGGTTTGTTGCTATTAATACAGAAATGACACAAGAGCTTAAAGCCGAAGGGCTTTACAGGGAAATACTCCGAAATTGTCAAGTGTTAAGAAAAGAAGCTGGTTTCGATGTTTCAGATCGAGTAAGATTAAGCTTTTCATCTGAAAGTACTTATATACTTGATGTTATAAAAAAATACGAGCATGAGCTATCAAGGGAAACACTATCCGAAATTTGCGATATGTTAAAAACTTCGATTGAAAAGAAAATATCTTTTGAAGGATTTGAGCTGACGCTTTTTATTGACAAAAAATAATTTAATTTATATAATTTATTAACAGAGAAACGTTTCGCTTTTTTACAATCAAGGAGGATAAAAATTGCCTGCGACATATAAAGATATACAACAGATGACAGGGTTTTCCTTATCGACAATATCAAAACATTTTAATGGCGGAAATGTAAAACCAGCTACAAAAGAAGCTATAGAGGCTGCCGTAAAAAAGCTTGATTTTAAAATTAATGATTTTGCGCGCGGGCTTAAAAGCCGTAAATCTATGTCTGTCGGTTTGCTTATCCCTGAGCTTGACAGTACATTTAACACAACCATTATGCGCCATGTCGGGCAATTTTTACGCTTGCGCGGTTATAGCTGCCTTGTCTGTGATTGTAACGCTGATAAAAACACCGAGCGGGAGGCTTTAAGCTTCCTGCTCGATAAAATGGTAGATGGTATTATAACCATTCCGCTTGAAGCAAGCGGTGTGCAACTTGAACCGACGCGTGTGCGTAATATCCCTGTTGTACTTATAGACCGAAAAACAACAGATTTTAAAACAGATGCTGTGTTGGTTGATAATTATTCAGCGGGCGAATGTGCGGCCGAATATTTAATTAAGCATGGGCATGCAAGGGCGGCTGTTATTTCCGGCTCATCAGGTATATATACAATGTATTGGCGTCAGCGCGGCTTTGCCGAAAAATTCGCGGAAAACGGCTTAGGTGAAGCTTTAATTTTAGAAACAGATTTTTCAATAGAAGGCGGTTATCAAGCGGTTAAAAAATTATTAACCGAGCATAAAGATATAACTGCTGTATTCTGTTCTAACTATGAGCTTACGCTAGGCGCAGTAACATATATGAACGAAGTTGGGATTAAATATCCAAGGGATTTATCAATTATCGGTTTCGACAACATGGGAATATCCAGGGTGTTAAAACCTTCGCTGACATTAATAGAACAGCCTATGTTAAAATTAGCGCGTACAGCCGCAAAGCTACTGCTTGAGCGGCTGGATAACGCCGGTGAAAATCAAGATTTTGAAACAATAATACTCGAAACAAATTTGATTGCAGGCGAATCTGTAACTGATGTTTAATTTAACCTTAAAACGAAACGTTTCGATTGAATCAAAGGAGGAATAATATGTCAAATATTTTCACGCCAGCAAAGGATGGTGTCGATACAGAAAAAATACCGTATAAAATCTTATACACAGGAGCGAAAATACCGGGGATAGGGCTTGGTACATTTGGTTCGGATTTATACAAAGGAGATGAAATAGCTTCAGCGGTAAGCGATGCCTTACATATAGGTTATAGGTACATAGATTGTGCCGCATGCTACGGTAACGAGCATCTAATCGGCGAGGTTTTAAATGGAGCAATAATAAACGGGCTGCTTCGCGGCGAACTGTTTATATTAAGTAAACTTTGGAACGATATGCATAAACCGCAGGATGTAGCTAAATCATGCCGAAAATCTTTGCGTGATCTGCGTCAGGATTATTTGGATTGCTATATGGTACACTGGCCATTTCCTAATTTTCATCCGCCGGGTTGTGATGGCGATACACGCAACCCCGATTCGCGCCCGTATATACATGAGGAATTTATGGAAACCTGGTATGCGATGGAAAAGCTTATAAAAGAAGGGCTTGTACGGCATATAGGAACATCTAACGTTACGATACCTAAATTAAAAGCTATTTTAAAAGATGCTAAAGTAAAACCCGCGGTAAATGAAATGGAACTTCATCCATGCTTCCAACAGGGTGAGCTTTTTCAATTCTGCGTTGATCATGGAATACAACCTATAGGCTATTCACCAATAGGTTCTCCAAAACGCCCCGAACGCGACCGTACACCGGAAGACCTTGCGGATACGGAGCAACCAGTCATAATTAAAATTGCGGAGCGTCATGGTATACATCCTGCATTGGTATGTTTAAAATGGGCTTCGCAACGCGGGCAGATACCCATACCGTTTTCAACAAACAGAAAAAATTATCTTTCAAATCTTAAATGCATAACCGAAGACCCGCTAACAAAAGAAGAAATGGAAGAAATAAAAAGTGTCGAGCGTAATTGCCGTTTGATAAAAGGCCAGGTTTTTCTCTGGCATGACGCTGAATCCTGGCTAGATTTATGGGATGTGGACGGTACATATAATTGAAGGGAGTGTAATAAATGAGTAAAAAAATGATGGGTGCGATACTGCCCGGCAACAGCACAGTTGAGCTTAAAGAATTTGACATCCCGAAACCTGGGCATGGCGAGGTTCTTATCCGCACTAAAGCGACGACAATTTGCGGCAGCGATATACGCTGTATATACCGCGAGCATTTGGGTAAAGGCCCTGAGGGCTATACACCTGGCATGATATGCGGACACGAGCCGTCAGGCATAATTGAAGAAACAGGCGAAGGGATGAGGCGTTTCAAGAAGGGCGACAGAGTTATAGTTTATCATATATCTGGTTGTGGCATATGTTATGATTGCCGTAAAGGCTACATGATTTCATGCCGGTCGCATCAAAGGCGCGCATACGGATGGCAGCGTGACGGAGGTATGGCTCCTTATATACTTGCTGAAGAAAAAGATTTGATATATCTTCCGGACGAAATGAGCTACTTAGACGGTGCACAGGTTGCCTGCGGTTTTGGTACAACATATGAAGCGTTAGAGAAAATAGGAATGAGCGGGAATGATGTATTATTAGTAGTCGGGCTTGGACCGGTTGGGCTTGCGACGCTCCAACTTGCGAAGGCAATGGGCGCGGATAAGTTAATCGGTGTGGAAACATCACAGGAACGTATAGAACTTGCTCAGAAGCTTGGGCTTGTAGATATCGCCGTTAAAGCCGGAGAGGGTGCTCTTGAGAAAATACTTGCAGCTACAAACGGCAGAGGCGTTGAAAAAGCGGTAGACACATCCGCCAGCGATCCCGGCCGCCAGCTTGCTATACGTGCTACGCGTGATTGGGGTAAAATAGCTTTTGTCGGCGAAGGCGGCGTATGCAATTTTAATCCCAGTCCGGATATTATACATGGACAAAAAACAATTTACGGTTCTTGGGTCACAAGCACATGGAAAATGGAAGAGCTTGTTGAGCGTATTGTACGTTGGGGTATTCATCCTGACGAGCTTGTAACAGATAAATTCCCGCTAGAGGATGCCGGTAAAGCATTCGCTTTAATGGCGGAAGGGAAAAGTGGAAAAGTCGCAGTAGTATTTGAATAAAAAAACCGATATGAGCCATTTCAAGGTTCATATCGGTTTTTTTATTATTTTCTTTTTTTTGACAGTATTAACAATGTAATAAGGACAGCACCTGCAGCCGCCAGTAAAGCCAATATAATAAATTTTAAATTATTATCTGATATAGTGTTGATAATCATTGGGAATACAAGTGCCGAAACCGCAAAACCAACCATTACAGCCCCATAATTCGAACCGACGTTTTTAATACCGAAATAATCCGCTGTTATGACTGGGTAAATGCCCGAGTAACCTCCATAACAAAAAGCAATTATCGCAATAGCGACAATAAATATAAATCCTTTAACAAAACAAAGGGATACAGCACCAAGAGCGGTGATTATGATTATAGCGAACGCGGTTTTTTCACGGCCGATTTTATCTGATATAAGCGGTGTACCAAGACGTCCTAACGCATTTGCTATACCTGTAATCATTACAATAATCGTGCCAGTTGTCGGATCAAGGCCTTTTTCGATAGCGAGCGTCTTAAACGATGGATTAAGGATAAAAAACACAGCCGTCGCTAACATTAAAGATAAGGTGATTAAATAAAATTCTTTTGTCTTTATAGTTTCCATTGTTGAAAATTGTTTTTGCTTAAGCAAGGCATCGGAAGCCGGATTTAAAACGGTGCGGTTATCGGGAAGTTCGATAAATTTAAACGA
Source organism: Holotrichia oblita (assembly GCA_023690525.1). Taxonomy (NCBI): domain Eukaryota; kingdom Metazoa; phylum Arthropoda; class Insecta; order Coleoptera; family Scarabaeidae; genus Holotrichia; species Holotrichia oblita. Next base: position 38,922 of record JALQSN010000202.1, read on the forward strand.
AAGAAGCACAGCAATTAAAAAAGCAAAAGCTAAAACAATAAACGTATTTTTTAATCCGAAATTTTTAATAAGAATTTCAATTAACGGAGCAAAAATTACGGTAGAAAAACCGAACGCGCAAACGCTGACGCCGGTAGCAAGCCCTCTGTTATTAGGAAACCATTTTTGTGCGGCTGATATATTTGCATTATAAGCGGCTCCGACTCCGAACCCACCAATGATGCCGTATGTAATGTATATAAGCCAAGCGTAATCTTTTGGTATAAACGCTGTTGCCAGCATTCCGGCAGATAACATCAACCCGCCGAGCAGGACGACCTTTGACGCACCTATTTTTACCTGCAATTTGCCTCCTGCCAAAATACCTACAACAAAAAAGCATAACATGTATGAGGTTGTCAATTTTACAGAGGCTACATCCCAATTATAAAATTCGCTGACAGGCATTACAAAAACGCTCCAAACATAAATAATGCCTAAAAATAGTTGTAATACCGATCCTATTAACAGAACTTTTATGCCCTGTTTAGTATTTGCGGTTAATTCCATAAAACCCTCCCTATATGCATATGTCAATCAACGATGATTCGCCGTTAATCCGTGCAGGCTGAATAGCTGCCGAATTTATAAGCTTTGCTATATCCGAGCTTTGTTGAAGCATTGAATCTTTTGCCATTTTTGCAACTGCAACGCTTACCTTCAGGTTTAGTTCGGAAGATGCTAGGCTAGTTGATAATGCTGGTATATCCATATTGAACCTCCTCGAAACTATCATATTTATACCATTTTAAATATCAATTATTATATTAACATCCATAAATATATACTGCAATAAAATCCTGATAAAATTAATAAATTTTTTATTATTTTCATAGCTATTGATTTTCTGGAAAAATATGTTACAATTTTTGGTAATCTATGCAAAGGAGGAACTTAATATGGAAATAACATGTGAAAATAAAAATCGTAACCTAATAGTAAAAATAAAGGGCGATATAGACCACCACACAGCCGAGGATATACGGAATAAAACAGAAAACGAATATAGGCGATCACGTGCGAAGAATATAATTTTTGATTTTGCGAATGTAAGCTTTATGGATAGCTCGGGTATCGGGATGATAATTGGCCGATACAAAAGCATAAACGAGCAGGGCGGCAAAGTTTATGTATGCGGTGCTTCCAAGGAAGTGGACAAGATATTCCTTATATCAGGTTTAAAAAAAATAATACCGACTTATACGGATGTAGACGAAGCCGCAGCTAATTTATAAAGCATTAAAAGGAGTGAAAAAAATGAATTATGATAACGAAATGAAATTAACCTTTAGTTCTAAATCTCAGAACGAGGCATTTGCGAGGATGGCGGCGATAGCATTCATAACGCCGCTTGATCCTCTTTTAAACGAAATAAACGAGCTAAAAACAGCGGTATCCGAGGCAGTGACTAACAGCATAATACATGGCTATGAAAACAAAGACGGAGAAATAACTATGAAATGCGGGATAAAAGGAAGAGATATATACATAGAAATAGAAGATAACGGAATCGGCATAGAGGATATAACAAAAGCCAGAGAGCCGTTGTACACTTCCAAACCTGAAATGGAGCGTTCTGGGATGGGTTTTACAGTCATGGAGACATTTATGGATGAGATAGAAATATATTCAGAAATTGGTGTAGGAACGAAAATAAAAATGCATAAAAAGCTTTCTCAGACAGACTGAGGGGTGAGTTAATGGATAAAACATTGGAGCTGATAAAGCTTGCGCAGCAAGGAGATAACGCCGCGCGTGACAAGATAGTAAATGAAAATTTGGGCTTGGTATGGAGTATTGTCCGTAGGTTTACGAACCGCGGCTGCGAAGCCGACGATTTATTCCAAATCGGCTCTATTGGCCTGATAAAATGTATTGATAAATTTGATTTGAGTTATGATGTAAAATTTTCAACATATGCGGTACCGATGATTATGGGTGAAATAAAAAGATTTTTACGTGATGATGGTATTATAAAAATTTCGCGTCCATTAAAAGAAATATCGCAGAAAGCCAGATATCTACAAGAAGATTTTACACATAAAAACGGACGCCAACCGACAGTAAACGAACTTGCGGAATTAGCCGGTGTCGAAGTGGACGACCTTGTGATGGCGCTTGAATCCTCGATGGAAGTCGAATCTTTATATTCGACAGTGCATCAAGGGGAATCCGGTCCAGTGTACCTGATAGATAAACTTGACCAATGTGAAGGCCACGACAGTTACATGATAGATATAATAGCTCTCAAACAAATTATTAAGCAATTAAACCCTCGCGAGCGCCAAATAATAACGCTTCGTTATTTTCATGATAAAACACAATCAGAAATTGCGGATGAAATTGGAGTTTCTCAGGTTCAAGTTTCAAGGATTGAGAAAAAAGTCTTAAAAGACATCCGAAGCAAGTTTGGTTGATAATAATTGTATTATGTAAACTATATGTGTTAACAATTCGTAAAAGGTTATAATTTTGCGAGATAGTTCGTCGAGAAACACGCGAGCGTGTTTCTCCATTTGTCAGCCGTTTTGCATACGGTACAATTATTTTTACTGACCGTATGCAAAACGGCTGAACTTTTAGCAAAATGTAACTTTTAGCGAATAGTTGACGGAAAGAGCAGGGGAAGGATTTTAAAGACCCGCGAAGCTCGACCCTAGTAAACATTATCCAAACGTTCCGCACACCTTCTGAGCATGACGCGAATTTGCTAATCCTAGTTCGGGTATAAAGTGTGCTAAAATGGAGTTGGAAAGGGGTTGCTATGCTTGACATTATCCAATACGACCTTGACCCCCTTTCGCAACGTAATGTAAGCACACTTTATAAGCTTGTCACAGGGGACGTGGAATAAAAAGCTTTAGAGCCTCTTAGCGTGGATGAATTTTTCCGCGCTTAGAGGCTCTTATGCGTTTATGCCGCGAAAGCCCCTTGACAAGCTGTGCCCGAACGGGAGTAAGCAACGGGTTTTTATAATCAATATCACTAAAATGGGCAAGTATTTCTATATTAGTTAAGGAATAAGCCGGAAAGGGTAGGAAGCAAATAACAAGCCAGACTGCAAAAAGTGTGCCACTAAAGAGGGTTCGCGGTACAGTATTAACAGGTTTTGAACGGTTGCGGCGCGGCGTGTATATGGCACTAGAATTAGCGAATTAAAACTATCTTAGAGTTAGGAAAAGGATTTTTTACATTAACTTTAAAGCCGCCCAGAGCGCGTTTTTTGCTTCGCTTGCGAAGTGGAAAACGCGCTCTGAGGCGGCTTTAAATCTTTTTGGGTTTATCTTTTAACGGTTTTGCAACACAATAAGAAAGAGCATCAGATTCATCAGGAAGCTTTATATGTGTTATAAAGTATAATTTATCTTACAACTTTCAACCAAGATGTTTTAGCATTTCGTTTCTTGCCTTTGTTTCTTGATGTTTTTTTTCTTTGTCAGGTTTTGAGCTTAGAACAAGTCCAATAAGCCAATCAATAGAAACTTCATAAAATTTTGCTAATATACCCAATGTTTCTATATTGGGTTCCAAATCGCCCGTTTCATATCTTGCTATATTAGGCTGTGAAATGCCAGTTTCTTTTGCAACTTCTCTTTGTGTTAATCCGGTTTCTTTTCTAGCATTTTTTAAACGTTCTGCGAAAACTTCTTTGTACATGGTTAGGTCACGTCCTTTTGATACGATTTTAGTATATTTTCACAAACACCTTGATACAATTTTAGTATAAATTCGTTATATATTGCTGATACAAAAAACGTATCATATATATTATAATATACGCAGGCTGTAAAAAATAAGCCTAAAAAATCAAAAAGGGGTTAGGAAAAAAATGCTAAAGGAAGAATTTGAACTGCTCTCCGGCGTAAAAGTGTCGCATGACCACTACACTTTTGTAATTGAAGCAGAATATTACGAAAGCAGTTTTGAAAAGGCAGACTATGTAAAAAAATGGCTAAAGGACAACGAAGGTAATTTTTGCAAAACATTAAAGTCGGAAATAGATGCATTCGACGAGGAAACAATCAAAAGAACTGACATAGAGGATGAACATGAAAAATTAATCGACATAAGCGAAGCATTAGAAAAGCAAAATCAAAAATTGAAATCTGAAAACGAACAACTGAAAACGGAAAACGACGAATACAAGGAAAAACTTAAAAAAAGTGAATATGATTTAATAATTTTAAAAGCAACGATGTTTGATTATTTGTACATACCGAAATGGAAGGAAAGAAACCGTAATATTTTAAAAGTAGCGAATAAAAAAGATAGTACAGCCTTTTAGGCATAACTATAAAGGGGCGTAACGATAGGGAAAAGCTTTTATAAAACTAACCCTAATTTGAGCTTACGCCCTCAACGCCCCTAAAAAAGGAAAATAAAAAGGAGGAAAAGAAATGAGCGATTTAAAACAAAGATGCATAATACTGTACTCAAATCCTTACAGAATCCAAGATGAAAAAACAGGGATTATAAACGAGGGTATTTCCATCAATTATTTAACTACAGAAAGTCTAACTCCTTGCGTAGAAGGGACATCAAAAGGATTAAGGCCATGCAAAGCCGCATTAACAATGGATAAGTTAGAAAAAATCAAGGAAGTACCGGCGATATATGACATTATTCTGACAATGAGCGCGGACGCAAAAGGGAAAGTAACATTGAAGCCGAAGGACGTAGAATATGTTTCTCTATACGGCGAGAAGGCGAACAAGTAAAAGCAGGTGTATAAATGATAATTGATTTTACGCCGTTATTTGAGCAAATGCAAGAAGTTTACAATATGCAGTTAGAAGTTCAAACGGTAATGAATGAGAATCAACTGGCTATGACAAACGTTGAGAAACTGTTGGAGGATATACTATTTGCCATGATGTCGTTAAATACATTGCTTGCTTTTATAGTTGCGTTGCTAGTCGTATTGATACTGGCCGTTGTATGGGGTAATAGCTGATGAAAGAGGCTATTATGGCAATGATTATAAACGGATTTAATTCCGGACTATACGCAGGATTGCTGTTTTTTTTAGCGATATGGGGCGTAAGAACGGTTATTAGATTAATAAACAAAAGTACATAAGGAGGGTTGGTAATGAAAAAGATAAGTAGAAATAAGCTATTAGCACTTTTTACCGTAACAGCAATAATGGTATTGTCAATGACAACTGTAGTATTCGCAGGGGCAACGCCAGCGCCGTACGACATGACTACTGCAATCGAAACAGGTATGAATAATTTAGTAACGCAGATACTTGGGATAATCGCAGTGGTTGTGCCTTCTGTTTTGGTAATAGTAGGCGGCAAAATGGCGATAACAAAGGGAATCGGCGTAATGAAATCCCTCGTAAACAAGGGCTGATTTTCTATAAAGGGAAAAGGGAAAGTAATGCCCTTTTTCCTTTTTTCTTAGGCGGTGATTAAACAAATGAGCTATAAAAGATTAATAAAAAGATATATAGCCGTAATAATGGCATTAATAATAGTCACGAATTTTATGTTTATGCCTAAGTATGAAGCAAACGCCTTTGCGTTAACAGGTACAGCAATAGCACTTATAGTTGCTGCTGTTGCGGCGTCATGTGGTTTTATATATGCATCAAATGAAGTTGCTGAAAAATTTGGAAATAGTGTTGCTAAGGATTTAGATACTGGATATTTAGCAGAAAATATAATTCCTAAAACTTTAGCCTCTGCAACATTGGCAGCAGGATATAGTATAACAAAATCAGCATGGGATTACATTGTTGATGCTATACATAGCAAATATGAATCATCTTATGTATTGAATAATAATAAGGTTGTATATACTGCTCCTGCTCCTTTATACGGCTCTGCTACTAATGGACTTTTAGATTCTATGAAAAATTCGTCAACGTCAGTATCACAGTATTATAACAATTATTTGACAAAAGCTAAAGTTTATTCATTGGGAAAGAGTGTAGAAAATTTTGATGCGTTGGGAAATACATTGTCTATTGAAATAATTGATGCGTCAACTGCTTTATATAATTTGTATTTTAATGGTGAATTAGTAGGGACATATAACTTTATAGTTACTAAAAATATATATGAATTTGAAATAGAGTTATGTTATGTAAAAAACACAACTAATGGAATGTATTATTTGGGTAGTTTGTATTATCTTCATTATAAGCCAAGTGCTACGGAAGAATACTATACATACGGTTTTACAAGTTATGTTGGAAGTCCGTATGAATCTTTAACAAGAAACACATATGGTGTTTCTTCTGCAATTTTTCAGCCTATTGTAACTACATATACAATGAATGGTGAAAATGTGTTCTCAAATGAAAACTATGTTACAGATGTTATTGATGAATATATCTATGAAACAGGAATTTTAGATAAAACAACCGGATTAAATAAGGAAGGAACAAATACAATAACTATTGCTGTACCGAATGTTATATCGCCTGATTTAACTATGGCGGATGTAATTATAAATGATGCAGAAATAGAAATCCCGACTAATCCGGATGTTGTTGTTCCGGATGGGTACTATGATGGAATAATGGACTGGATTGGTGGCTTTTGGGATAAGTTTTCTGGTGTTTTTGACGGTGCAGTTGGGGGATTTACTGGAGATATTACAGGGATTCTTGATGGCTTATTTGATGGGTTGACTGGAGATATGACAGGTTTGTTCGGTGGATTAGGTGGAAGGTTAGATGATATATCGGGGAAAATGAATAACATTTTTTCTCTTAACTCGCTTATGGCGGCTCTAAGTGGCCTGCTTGCTTCGATGGTGGGAACAGGTGAGCTAGATTATAGCAGAGTAAGAGTGAACAGTGGAAAGCTAACAACGGTATTTCCGTTTTGCATACCGTTCGATTTTGTATATGCGATTACAAATTTGTATGTTGAGCCGCAAGTGCCGATATGGGAAATAGATTTATCTGGTACAGTTTTAGGCAATTCAAAGATTGTAATAGATATGACGCCGTTTGAACCGATAGCGAAAATAGTCAGGTTTTTTATATATTGGGATTTGCGATAGGTTTAATGGTTTCCACGCGAAAATTTATTAAATGGTAGGTGATATGAATGATTTTAGAAATGATTCAGTCAATCATAAACGGAACAGGGGCTTAATAGAATCTGTTTTAAACATATTGCCTGTAAGTCCATTTAGGTCGGCAAACGCAATGACAATAGATAATCAAATGCTTGCGCTTTTATCGTGGATAGTGCCTTTTCCTGAGATAATATCGCTTCTTGAATTATGGATTGCGGCTGTGGCGGTTTATTATGTCGTGATGGTTCAATTAAGATTAAGCAAGGTAATAGAATAATGATACGGTTATATACAGGAACACCCGGTTCGGGAAAATCTTTGCACGTAGCACAGAAAGTTGTTTTCAGACTGAAAACATTAAAGAGGCCCGTTATAAGCACTTTTGATGTAAATTTAGACGTAATATCAGAAAAGGGAAAGTATGAGTTAGGGAGATTTATATACATACCAATAAACGAAATAAACCCTAAAATCTTATATGAATATGCATATAAAAATCATGTGAAGGGAAAAGAAGGACAAACCCTAGTAATAATAGACGAATGCCAGATAATATTTAACCCAAGGGAGTTCGGACTAAAAGGCCGTCTTGACTGGATAAATTTTTTCACACAGCATAGACATTTAGGCTTTGATTTTATATTAGTTACTCAGTTTGACAGGCTTTTAGACAGGCAAATAAGGTGTTTACTGGAATATGAAGTTAAGCACAGGAAAGTAAACAACAGAGGCTTGCTGTGTTTTTTACCAATATCAATATTTGTTTCGATTGAAATATGGTATGGAATAAGGAAAAGCTATCAAGCGAATTTTTCACATATAAAAAGAAATATGCATCAATATATGACAGTTATTCAATGTTTGACAAGTTCATATCAGTAAACAACATAGGAAAAGAAAATGAAAAAGAGAAGATGCAGAGATAAACGAGGGGGAAGCCGGCGCAACGATTCTTGAGATGGGGGTCGGGGGTCCCCATCGAGAGGGAGGAAGCGACGGCGGAAGCTATTCACGATTGAGCCGATAATGCTGTGTGAAATAAAAACATAACAAATAGTGTTGTTTACAATATGTTGTTTTGTAAGAATAAAAAGGGCGGGACAAACATGTAATACGTCCCATGGATTTTCAAATCAAAAGCAAGACAAAGTATTGATTTTATCATGTTTTATATAAAAATTTTGCTGTCAAACACTAATTTGACAGCAAAATTTACATACTTATATGAGTATTTAAAAAAGATTAAAGGGTGGTGATTTAATTGGCAAATAACGGCATAAATCTAAACGAATTTATAGTTGAACGTGTAAAAGAGTATGAAAGAAAGGAGTTTAATTCTAAAAAATCAGCTACTGTGTCAAAACGGAAATATAATGATAAGCATTATTCAGCTTTGTATTTTTTAATTGATAGGGATTTGGTTGATGGTTTCAAGCAAAGAACTAATGAGTTAAACGTTAGTCAAGCAAGCGTTATAAGGGTTTTTATTGAAAACTTTATAGAGAAATGAGCGTGACTTACTTGATAAGAATAGACATAAAAAGAACTGATTTTTATAACGAGTTTACGCATGAAGTTTCAGAAAGGTACTTTTCGACAAAGTATTGCAAATATCTTCCGGCGATAGATAACATCTACTATACAATATTTCTTGAATGTGACAGCAACGACAACATAGATATAAACGCTTTGCTTCGCAAACTGGAAGATATGAAAAAAGATGCTTTTTCATCACATGAGCCGCAGGACTTCGGCGAGGGATTAATGTTTGATTTAAAAAGTTATGCGTTATACAAATATTGCTTAACAAATCCCGATTTATATGATATTTTCATAATCAGCCACTTGCCGAACAACGAAACTCCAAGAATTGTTGTCCAGATAAGAGCATACGGCCTTTGGCTTCATGGCGCAGATAAAATGATGATAGATTCATATAACCATGTATCCGGAATATTTGAAAAACATACGGCTGTAAAATAAGCAACTGCCGAGAAAACAGAATAGATTACTGCTATCATACGAACGCCATAACTAAGCCGGAAAAGGTATTCAGCGACAGGAATATAAATAACCGCATGGAAACGACTTTAAGCCGATACCATCAAACAGGACGGATAAAAAGAAAAATAAAAAAATAGTCCTTCATAAGGATTATTTCGCGCTAGGTGAACGGAAAAGTAATAACGTATTTATTCGCTGTTACAACAAGGTTCTTGAAGTCATAGAGGAAGGATACAAGGGGTTTTTTTTTTGAGATATGGCATAATCAAGGGTTAATAAGCTTTTATGACAAGTATTGTTTTGAATACGCCTATAAGGAGCGAGATTATGACTATGTACACAAAGCAAAGCTACAATTTTATTTGGACTACGGCTCGGATGAGCGCGTCAAGAAAGAATTTTGCCTAGCATTAAACGATATAAATAAGCCGTTGAAGGATTTCAAGGACTTAGCCGAGCAGTATATGCCGGAGGTTTCAACGATAATGAATATAGAATTTGAAACCAAAAGAAAGTTTTATTATTATTATAGCGACAGAATAATCGACACGTTGAGATATAAGACAAGAGAATGTATACCTTGTGCAATGGCAAGAATATTTAGGATAACGGATAACCGGAGCTTGTTTTTGGATTATTTAACGTCCGTAACGCTCTGTTTTAAGCAAACGGAAGGTACATACTCGGCTTGGTGGGAACGCTTGCGTAACACCAAGCTTGAAGGTTTTAAGACTGATGAAAAGCTTTTAAGGGAGTATTCATATTTACTTGATGAAAGTCTTATAAAGAAAAGATTTGTAAACAACGTAGCAACAACGGCAGTATACAACGATAAAATAGAATCCGACTTTTTAAGCGACTTATCCGACCTTTTATCTAATTTGAATGATAACCATATGAAAGTAACAATTTTCGATGAATACGGGGAAATATTCGAGGACATAAACAGCGAGTTTTTAAATACATACCAAACCAAAAAAATAATCAAAAACAAACGCTTAATAAAATCAAAAAAATAGATAAACAAGAAGCTTTAATATAATAAGGGAAAAAAGCTTTGTTTATCTAAAAAACTAATTAAGGTTATTATAGCATAAGTTAAAAAATATCAATGGTAAAAGAAAGATGGAATAAAAATGCCTCCGCAGGACTACCGAAGATATATAAAAAGCCAGATTTCAAAGGAAACCGAAGAAGAATTAAAAGAAGATATAGACCTAATTCGTGAGGTTTTAGCCGAATGGATAAAAAGAAGGAATCTAAGGCCGGAAAATAAGATGGTACGGGATATAATGAAAACGTGTAGCAGGCTGATAACATACCCAATGACAGTAATAAACGAGGAAAAATAAACTTGGAATGTTTTCTTACATACACACACGAACACAATCCGAACATTTTAGAAACAGAGAGAATAACGGAGCTTGAAGCCTTAGAAGGCTACGTTAAAGAAATATATCCATTGATAAGGATACGGCTTGACGTAGAAAGCAGATACAGCCATAAAGTATTACGGATACGTCAGATAGATGTATTGGACTTAGTAAATCTTTTTGATGATATACTGAAGCGCGTCAAGGATAAAAATATGAAAGCCGATATAGAAAAACTGATGAACAAGTTTGTATATAACAGCATATACAGCCATAATGAATATCTGTAGGTAAAAGACAACGATAATAATATTATGTAAACAAAAAATGAAATAAGTTGAAATATAGCGTAAACTATTCGTAAAAGGTTATAATTTTGCGAGATAGTTCGTCGAGAAACACGCGAGCGTGTTTCTCCATCTGTCAGCCGTTTTGCATACGGTACAATTATTTTTACTGACCGTATGCAAAACGGCTGAACTTTTAGCAAAATGTAACTTTTAGCGAATAGTTGACGGAAAGAGCAGGGGAAGGATTTTAAAGACCCGCGAAGCTCGACCCTAGTAAACATTATCCAAACGTTCCGCACACCTTCTGAGCATGACGCGAATTTGCTAATCCTAGTTCGGGTATAAAGTGTGCTAAAATGGAGTTGGAAAGGGGTTGCTATGCTTGACATTATCCAATACGACCTTGACCCCTTTCGCAACGTAATGTAAGCACATTTTTATAAGCTTGTCACAGGGGACGTGGAATAAAAAGCTTTAGAGCCTCTTAGCGTGGATGAATTTTTCCGCGCTTAGAGGCTCTTATGCGTTTATGCCGCGAAAGCCCCTTGACAAGCTGTGCCCGAACGGGAGTAAGCAACGGGTTTTTATAATCAATATCACTAAAATGGGCAAGTATTTCTATATTAGTTAAGGAATAAGCCGGAAAGGGTAGGAAGCAAATAACAAGCCAGACTGCAAAAAGTGTGCCACTAAAGAGGGTTCGCGGTACAGTATTAACAGGTTTTTTGAACGGTTGCGGCGCGGCGTGTATATGGCACTAGAATTAGCGAATTAAAACTATCTTAGAGTTAGGAAAAGGATTTTTTACATTAACTTTTAAAAAGCCGCCCAGAGCGCGTTTTTTGCTTCGCTTGCGAAGTGGAAAACGCGCTCTGAGGCGGCTTTAAATCTTTTTTGGGTTTATCTTTTAACGGTTTTGCAACACAATAAGAAAGAGCATCAGATTCATCAGGAAGCTTTATATGTGTTATAAAGTATAATTTATCTTACAACTTTCAACCAAGATGTTTTAGCATTTCGTTTCTTGCCTTTGTTTCTTGATGTTTTTTTCTTTGTCAGGTTTTGAGTTTAGAACAAGTCCAATAAGCCAATCAATAGAAACTTCATAAAATTTTGCTAATATACCCAATGTTTCTATATTGGGTTCCAAATCGCCCGTTTCATATCTTGCTATATTAGGCTGTGAAATGCCAGTTTCTTTTGCAACTTCTCTTTGTGTTAATCCGGTTTCTTTTCTAGCATTTTTTAAACGTTCTGCGAAAACTTCTTTGTACATGGTTAGGTCACGTCCTTTTGATACGATTTTAGTATATTTTCACAAACACCTTGATACAATTTTAGTATAAATTCGTTATATATTGCTGATACAAAAAACGTATCATATATATTATAATATACGCAGGCTGTAAAAAATAAGCCTAAAAAATCAAAAAAGGGGTTAGGAAAAAATGCTAAAGGAAGAATTTGAACTGCTCTCCGGCGTAAAAGTGTCGCATGACCACTACACTTTTGTAATTGAAGCAGAATATTACGAAAGCAGTTTTGAAAAGGCAGACTATGTAAAAAAATGGCTAAAGGACAACGAAGGTAATTTTTGCAAAACATTAAAGTCGGAAATAGATGCATTCGACGAGGAAACAATCAAAAGAACTGACATAGAGGATGAACATGAAAAATTAATCGACATAAGCGAAGCATTAGAAAAGCAAAATCAAAAATTGAAATCTGAAAACGAACAACTGAAAACGGAAAACGACGAATACAAGGAAAAACTTAAAAAAAGTGAATATGATTTAATAATTTTAAAAGCAACGATGTTTGATTATTTGTACATACCGAAATGGAAGGAAAGAAACCGTAATATTTTAAAAGTAGCGAATAAAAAAGATAGTACAGCCTTTTAGGCATAACTATAAAGGGGCGTAACGATAGGGAAAAGCTTTTATAAAACTAACCCTAATTTGAGCTTACGCCCTCAACGCCCCTAAAAAAGGAAAAATAAAAAGGAGGAAAAGAAATGAGCGATTTAAAACAAAGATGCATAATACTGTACTCAAACTTACAGAATCCAAGATGAAAAAACAGGGATTATAAACGAGGTATTTCCATCAATTATTTAACTACAGAAAGTCTAACTCCTTGCGTAGAAGGGACATCAAAAGGATTAAGGCCATGCAAAGCCGCATTAACAATGGATAAGTTAGAAAAAATCAAGGAAGTACCGGCGATATATGACATTATTCTGACAATGAGCGCGGACGCAAAAGGGAAAGTAACATTGAAGCCGAAGGACGTAGAAATATGTTTCTCTATACGGCGAGAAGGCGAACAAGTAAAAGCAGGTGTATAAATGATAATTGATTTTACGCCGTTATTTGAGCAAATGCAAGAAGTTTACAATATGCAGTTAGAAGTTCAAACGGTAATGAATGAGAATCAACTGGCTATGACAAACGTTGAGAAACTGTTGGAGGATATACTATTTGCCATGATGTCGTTAAATACATTGCTTGCTTTTATAGTTGCGTTGCTAGTCGTATTGATACTGGCCGTTGTATGGGGTAATAGCTGATGAAAGAGGCTATTATGGCAATGATTATAAACGGATTTAATTCCGGACTATACGCAGGATTGCTGTTTTTTTTAGCGATATGGGGCGTAAGAACGGTTATTAGATTAATAAACAAAAGTACATAAGGAGGGTTGGTAATGAAAAAGATAAGTAGAAATAAGCTATTAGCACTTTTTACCGTAACAGCAATAATGGTATTGTCAATGACAACTGTAGTATTCGCAGGGGCAACGCCAGCGCCGTACGACATGACTACTGCAATCGAAACAGGTATGAATAATTTAGTAACGCAGATACTTGGGATAATCGCAGTGGTTGTGCCTTCTGTTTTGGTAATAGTAGGCGGCAAAATGGCGATAACAAAGGGAATCGGCGTAATGAAATCCCTCGTAAACAAGGGCTGATTTTCTATAAAGGGAAAAGGGAAAGTAATGCCCTTTTTCCTTTTTTCTTAGGCGGTGATTAAACAAATGAGCTATAAAAGATTAATAAAAAAGATATATAGCCGTAATAATGGCATTAATAATAGTCACGAATTTTATGTTTATGCCTAAGTATGAAGCAAACGCCTTTGCGTTAACAGGTACAGCAATAGCACTTATAGTTGCTGCTGTTGCGGCGTCATGTGGTTTTATATATGCATCAAATGAAGTTGCTGAAAAATTTGGAAATAGTGTTGCTAAGGATTTAGATACTGGATATTTAGCAGAAAATATAATTCCTAAAACTTTAGCCTCTGCAACATTGGCAGCAGGATATAGTATAACAAAATCAGCATGGGATTACATTGTTGATGCTATACATAGCAAATATGAATCATCTTATGTATTGAATAATAATAAGGTTGTATATACTGCTCCTGCTCCTTTATACGGCTCTGCTACTAATGGACTTTTAGATTCTATGAAAAATTCGTCAACGTCAGTATCACAGTATTATAACAATTATTTGACAAAAGCTAAAGTTTATTCATTGGGAAAGAGTGTAGAAAATTTTGATGCGTTGGGAAATACATTGTCTATTGAAATAATTGATGCGTCAACTGCTTTATATAATTTGTATTTTAATGGTGAATTAGTAGGGACATATAACTTTATAGTTACTAAAAATATATATGAATTTGAAATAGAGTTATGTTATGTAAAAAACACAACTAATGGAATGTATTATTTGGGTAGTTTGTATTATCTTCATTATAAGCCAAGTGCTACGGAAGAATACTATACATACGGTTTTACAAGTTATGTTGGAAGTCCGTATGAATCTTTAACAAGAAACACATATGGTGTTTCTTCTGCAATTTTTCAGCCTATTGTAACTACATATACAATGAATGGTGAAAATGTGTTCTCAAATGAAAACTATGTTACAGATGTTATTGATGAATATATCTATGAAACAGGAATTTTAGATAAAACAACCGGATTAAATAAGGAAGGAACAAATACAATAACTATTGCTGTACCGAATGTTATATCGCCTGATTTAACTATGGCGGATGTAATTATAAATGATGCAGAAATAGAAATCCCGACTAATCCGGATGTTGTTGTTCCGGATGGGTACTATGATGGAATAATGGACTGGATTGGTGGCTTTTGGGATAAGTTTTCTGGTGTTTTTGACGGTGCAGTTGGGGGATTTACTGGAGATATTACAGGGATTCTTGATGGCTTATTTGATGGGTTGACTGGAGATATGACAGGTTTGTTCGGTGGATTAGGTGGAAGGTTAGATGATATATCGGGGAAAATGAATAACATTTTTTCTCTTAACTCGCTTATGGCGGCTCTAAGTGGCCTGCTTGCTTCGATGGTGGGAACAGGTGAGCTAGATTATAGCAGAGTAAGAGTGAACAGTGGAAAGCTAACAACGGTATTTCCGTTTTGCATACCGTTCGATTTTGTATATGCGATTACAAATTTGTATGTTGAGCCGCAAGTGCCGATATGGGAAATAGATTTATCTGGTACAGTTTTAGGCAATTCAAAGATTGTAATAGATATGACGCCGTTTGAACCGATAGCGAAAATAGTCAGGTTTTTTATATATTGGGGATTTGCGATAGGTTTAATGGTTTCCACGCGAAAATTTATTAAATGGTAGGTGATATGAATGATTTTAGAAATGATTCAGTCAATCATAAACGGAACAGGGGGCTTAATAGAATCTGTTTTAAACATATTGCCTGTAAGTCCATTTAGGTCGGCAAACGCAATGACAATAGATAATCAAATGCTTGCGCTTTTATCGTGGATAGTGCCTTTTCCTGAGATAATATCGCTTCTTGAATTATGGATTGCGGCTGTGGCGGTTTATTATGTCGTGATGGTTCAATTAAGATTAAGCAAGGTAATAGAATAATGATACGGTTATATACAGGAACACCCGGTTCGGGAAAATCTTTGCACGTAGCACAGAAAGTTGTTTTCAGACTGAAAACATTAAAGAGGCCCGTTATAAGCACTTTTGATGTAAATTTAGACGTAATATCAGAAAAGGGAAAGTATGAGTTAGGAGATTTATATACATACCAATAAACGAAATAAACCCTAAAATCTTATATGAATATGCATATAAAAATCATGTGAAGGGAAAAGAAGGACAAACCCTAGTAATAATAGACGAATGCCAGATAATATTTAACCCAAGGGAGTTCGGACTAAAAGGCCGTCTTGACTGGATAAATTTTTTCACACAGCATAGACATTTAGGCTTTGATTTTATATTAGTTACTCAGTTTGACAGGCTTTTAGACAGGCAAATAAGGTGTTTACTGGAATATGAAGTTAAGCACAGGAAAGTAAACAACAGAGGCTTGCTGTGTTTTTTACCAATATCAATATTTGTTTCGATTGAAATATGGTATGGAATAAGGGAAAAGCTATCAAGCGAATTTTTCACATATAAAAAGAAATATGCATCAATATATGACAGTTATTCAATGTTTGACAAGTTCATATCAGTAAACAACATAGGAAAAGAAAATGAAAAAAGAGAAGATGCAGAGATAAACGAGGGGGAAGCCGGCGCAACGATTCTTGAGATGGGGTCGGGGGTCCCCATCGAGAGGGAGGAAGCGACGGCGGAAGCTATTCACGATTGAGCCGATAATGCTGTGTGAAATAAAAACATAACAAATAGTGTTGTTTACAATATGTTGTTTTGTAAGAATAAAAAGGGCGGGACAAACATGTAATACGTCCCATGGATTTTCAAATCAAAAGCAAGACAAAGTATTGATTTTATCATGTTTTATATAAAAAATTTTGCTGTCAAACACTAATTTGACAGCAAAATTTACATACTTATATGAGTATTTAAAAAAGATTAAAGGGTGGTGATTTAATTGGCAAATAACGGCATAAATCTAAACGAATTTATAGTTGAACGTGTAAAAGAGTATGAAAGAAAGGAGTTTAATTCTAAAAAATCAGCTACTGTGTCAAAACGGAAATATAATGATAAGCATTATTCAGCTTTGTATTTTTTAATTGATAGGGATTTGGTTGATGGTTTCAAGCAAAGAACTAATGAGTTAAACGTTAGTCAAGCAAGCGTTATAAGGGTTTTTATTGAAAACTTTATAGAGAAATGAGCGTGACTTACTTGATAAGAATAGACATAAAAAGAACTGATTTTTATAACGAGTTTACGCATGAAGTTTCAGAAAGGTACTTTTCGACAAAGTATTGCAAATATCTTCCGGCGATAGATAACATCTACTATACAATATTTCTTGAATGTGACAGCAACGACAACATAGATATAAACGCTTTGCTTCGCAAACTGGAAGATATGAAAAAAGATGCTTTTTCATCACATGAGCCGCAGGACTTCGGCGAGGGATTAATGTTTGATTTAAAAAGTTATGCGTTATACAAATATTGCTTAACAAATCCCGATTTATATGATATTTTCATAATCAGCCACTTGCCGAACAACGAAACTCCAAGAATTGTTGTCCAGATAAGAGCATACGGCCTTTGGCTTCATGGCGCAGATAAAATGATGATAGATTCATATAACCATGTATCCGGAATATTTGAAAAAACATACGGCTGTAAAATAAGCAACTGCCGAGAAAACAGAATAGATTACTGCTATCATACGAACGCCATAACTAAGCCGGAAAAGGTATTCAGCGACAGGAATATAAATAACCGCATGGAAACGACTTTAAGCCGATACCATCAAACAGGACGGATAAAAAGAAAAAAATAAAAAAATAGTCCTTCATAAGGATTATTTCGCGCTAGGTGAACGGAAAAGTAATAACGTATTTATTCGCTGTTACAACAAGGTTCTTGAAGTCATAGAGGAAGGATACAAGGGGTTTTTCTTTGAGATATGGCATAATCAAGGGTTAATAAGCTTTTATGACAAGTATTGTTTTGAATACGCCTATAAGGAGCGAGATTATGACTATGTACACAAAGCAAAGCTACAATTTTATTTGGACTACGGCTCGGATGAGCGCGTCAAGAAAGAATTTTGCCTAGCATTAAACGATATAAATAAGCCGTTGAAGGATTTCAAGGACTTAGCCGAGCAGTATATGCCGGAGGTTTCAACGATAATGAATATAGAATTTGAAACCAAAAGAAAGTTTTATTATTATAGCGACAGAATAATCGACACGTTGAGATATAAGACAAGAGAATGTATACCTTGTGCAATGGCAAGAATATTTAGGATAACGGATAACCGGAGCTTGTTTTTGGATTATTTAACGTCCGTAACGCTCTGTTTTAAGCAAACGGAAGGTACATACTCGGCTTGGTGGGAACGCTTGCGTAACACCAAGCTTGAAGGTTTTAAGACTGATGAAAAGCTTTTAAGGGAGTATTCATATTTACTTGATGAAAGTCTTATAAAGAAAAGATTTGTAAACAACGTAGCAACAACGGCAGTATACAACGATAAAATAGAATCCGACTTTTTAAGCGACTTATCCGACCTTTTATCTAATTTGAATGATAACCATATGAAAGTAACAATTTTCGATGAATACGGGGAAATATTCGAGGACATAAACAGCGAGTTTTTAAATACATACCAAACCAAAAAAATAATCAAAAACAAACGCTTAATAAACCGCAAAAAAAAGATAAACAAGAAGCTTTAATATAATAAGGGAAAAAGCTTTGTTTA
Organism: Holotrichia oblita; assembly: GCA_023690525.1. Classification (NCBI taxonomy): domain Eukaryota; kingdom Metazoa; phylum Arthropoda; class Insecta; order Coleoptera; family Scarabaeidae; genus Holotrichia; species Holotrichia oblita. Next base: position 57,392 of record JALQSN010000202.1, read on the forward strand.
TCTAAAAAACTAATTAAGGTTATTATAGCATAAGTTAAAAAAATATCAATGGTAAAAGAAAGATGGAATAAAATGCCTCCGCAGGACTACCGAAGATATATAAAAAGCCAGATTTCAAAGGAAACCGAAGAAGAATTAAAAGAAGATATAGACCTAATTCGTGAGGTTTTAGCCGAATGGATAAAAAGAAGGAATCTAAGGCCGGAAAATAAGATGGTACGGGATATAATGAAAACGTGTAGCAGGCTGATAACATACCCAATGACAGTAATAAACGAGGAAAAAATAAACTTGGAATGTTTTCTTACATACACACACGAACACAATCCGAACATTTTAGAAACAGAGAGAATAACGGAGCTTGAAGCCTTAGAAGGCTACGTTAAAGAAATATATCCATTGATAAGGATACGGCTTGACGTAGAAAGCAGATACAGCCATAAAGTATTACGGATACGTCAGATAGATGTATTGGACTTAGTAAATCTTTTTGATGATATACTGAAGCGCGTCAAGGATAAAAATATGAAAGCCGATATAGAAAAACTGATGAACAAGTTTGTATATAACAGCATATACAGCCATAATGAATATCTGTAGGTAAAAGACAACGATAATAATATTATGTAAACAAAAAATGAAATAAGTTGAAATATAGCGTAAACTATTCGTAAAAGGTTATAATTTTGCGAGATAGTTCGTCGAGAAACACGCGAGCGTGTTTCTCCATCTGTCAGCCGTTTTGCATACGGTACAATTATTTTTACTGACCGTATGCAAAACGGCTGAACTTTAGCAAAATGTAACTTTTAGCGAATAGTTGACGGAAAGAGCAGGGGAAGGATTTTAAAGACCCGCGAAGCTCGACCCTAGTAAACATTATCCAAACGTTCCGCACACCTTCTGAGCATGACGCGAATTTGCTAATCCTAGTTCGGGTATAAAGTGTGCTAAAATGGAGTTGGAAAGGGGGGTTGCTATGCTTGACATTATCCAATACGACCTTGACCCCCTTTCGCAACGTATATGTAAGCACATTTTATAAGCTTGTCAAGGGGACGTGGAATAAAAAGCTTTAGAGCCTCTTAGCGTGGATGAATTTTTCCGCGCTTAGAGGCTCTTATGCGTTTATGCCGCGAAAGCCCCTTGACAAGCTGTGCCCGAACGGGAGTAAGCAACGGGTTTTTATAATCAATATCACTAAAATGGGCAAGTATTTCTATATTAGTTAAGGAATAAGCCGGAAAGGGTAGGAAGCAAATAACAAGCCAGACTGCAAAAAGTGTGCCACTAAAGAGGGTTCGCGGTACAGTATTAACAGGTTTTGAACGGTTGCGGCGCGGCGTGTATATGGCACTAGAATTAGCGAATTAAAACTATCTTAGAGTTAGGAAAAGGATTTTTTACATTAACTTTAAAAGCCGCCCAGAGCGCGTTTTTTGCTTCGCTTGCGAAGTGGAAAACGCGCTCTGAGGCGGCTTTAAATCTTTTTTGGGTTTATCTTTTAACGGTTTTGCAACACAATAAGAAAGAGCATCAGATTCATCAGGAAGCTTTATATGTGTTATAAAGTATAATTTATCTTACAACTTTCAACCAAGATGTTTTAGCATTTCGTTTCTTGCCTTTGTTTCTTGATGTTTTTTTTCTTTGTCAGGTTTTGAGCTTAGAACAAGTCCAATAAGCCAATCAATAGAAACTTCATAAAATTTTGCTAATATACCCAATGTTTCTATATTGGGTTCCAAATCGCCCGTTTCATATCTTGCTATATTAGGCTGTGAAATGCCAGTTTCTTTTGCAACTTCTCTTTGTGTTAATCCGGTTTCTTTTCTAGCATTTTTTAAACGTTCTGCGAAAACTTCTTTGTACATGGTTAGGTCACGTCCTTTTGATACGATTTTAGTATATTTTCACAAACACCTTGATACAATTTTAGTATAAATTCGTTATATATTGCTGATACAAAAAACGTATCATATATATTATAATATACGCAGGCTGTAAAAAAATAAGCCTAAAAAATCAAAAAGGGGTTAGGAAAAAAATGCTAAAGGAAGAATTTGAACTGCTCTCCGGCGTAAAAGTGTCGCATGACCACTACACTTTTGTAATTGAAGCAGAATATTACGAAAGCAGTTTTGAAAAGGCAGACTATGTAAAAAAATGGCTAAAGGACAACGAAGGTAATTTTTGCAAAACATTAAAGTCGGAAATAGATGCATTCGACGAGGAAACAATCAAAAGAACTGACATAGAGGATGAACATGAAAAATTAATCGACATAAGCGAAGCATTAGAAAAGCAAAATCAAAAATTGAAATCTGAAAACGAACAACTGAAAACGGAAAACGACGAATACAAGGAAAAACTTAAAAAAAGTGAATATGATTTAATAATTTTAAAAGCAACGATGTTTGATTATTTGTACATACCGAAATGGAAGGAAAGAAACCGTAATATTTTAAAAGTAGCGAATAAAAAAGATAGTACAGCCTTTTAGGCATAACTATAAAGGGGCGTAACGATAGGGAAAAGCTTTTATAAAACTAACCCTAATTTGAGCTTACGCCCTCAACGCCCTAAAAAAGGAAAAATAAAAAGGAGGAAAAGAAATGAGCGATTTAAAACAAAGATGCATAATACTGTACTCAAATCCTTACAGAATCCAAGATGAAAAAACAGGGATTATAAACGAGGGTATTTCCATCAATTATTTAACTACAGAAAGTCTAACTCCTTGCGTAGAAGGGACATCAAAAGGATTAAGGCCATGCAAAGCCGCATTAACAATGGATAAGTTAGAAAAAATCAAGGAAGTACCGGCGATATATGACATTATTCTGACAATGAGCGCGGACGCAAAAGGGAAAGTAACATTGAAGCCGAAGGACGTAGAATATGTTTCTCTATACGGCGAGAAGGCGAACAAGTAAAAGCAGGTGTATAAATGATAATTGATTTTACGCCGTTATTTGAGCAAATGCAAGAAGTTTACAATATGCAGTTAGAAGTTCAAACGGTAATGAATGAGAATCAACTGGCTATGACAAACGTTGAGAAACTGTTGGAGGATATACTATTTGCCATGATGTCGTTAAATACATTGCTTGCTTTTATAGTTGCGTTGCTAGTCGTATTGATACTGGCCGTTGTATGGGGTAATAGCTGATGAAAGAGGCTATTATGGCAATGATTATAAACGGATTTAATTCCGGACTATACGCAGGATTGCTGTTTTTTTTAGCGATATGGGGCGTAAGAACGGTTATTAGATTAATAAACAAAAGTACATAAGGAGGGTTGGTAATGAAAAAGATAAGTAGAAATAAGCTATTAGCACTTTTTACCGTAACAGCAATAATGGTATTGTCAATGACAACTGTAGTATTCGCAGGGGCAACGCCAGCGCCGTACGACATGACTACTGCAATCGAAACAGGTATGAATAATTTAGTAACGCAGATACTTGGGATAATCGCAGTGGTTGTGCCTTCTGTTTTGGTAATAGTAGGCGGCAAAATGGCGATAACAAAGGGAATCGGCGTAATGAAATCCCTCGTAAACAAGGGCTGATTTTCTATAAAGGGAAAAGGGAAAGTAATGCCCTTTTTCCTTTTTTCTTAGGCGGTGATTAAACAAATGAGCTATAAAAGATTAATAAAAAGATATATAGCCGTAATAATGGCATTAATAATAGTCACGAATTTTATGTTTATGCCTAAGTATGAAGCAAACGCCTTTGCGTTAACAGGTACAGCAATAGCACTTATAGTTGCTGCTGTTGCGGCGTCATGTGGTTTTATATATGCATCAAATGAAGTTGCTGAAAAATTTGGAAATAGTGTTGCTAAGGATTTAGATACTGGATATTTAGCAGAAAATATAATTCCTAAAACTTTAGCCTCTGCAACATTGGCAGCAGGATATAGTATAACAAAATCAGCATGGGATTACATTGTTGATGCTATACATAGCAAATATGAATCATCTTATGTATTGAATAATAATAAGGTTGTATATACTGCTCCTGCTCCTTTATACGGCTCTGCTACTAATGGACTTTTAGATTCTATGAAAAATTCGTCAACGTCAGTATCACAGTATTATAACAATTATTTGACAAAAGCTAAAGTTTATTCATTGGGAAAGAGTGTAGAAAATTTTGATGCGTTGGGAAATACATTGTCTATTGAAATAATTGATGCGTCAACTGCTTTATATAATTTGTATTTTAATGGTGAATTAGTAGGGACATATAACTTTATAGTTACTAAAAATATATATGAATTTGAAATAGAGTTATGTTATGTAAAAAACACAACTAATGGAATGTATTATTTGGGTAGTTTGTATTATCTTCATTATAAGCCAAGTGCTACGGAAGAATACTATACATACGGTTTTACAAGTTATGTTGGAAGTCCGTATGAATCTTTAACAAGAAACACATATGGTGTTTCTTCTGCAATTTTCAGCCTATTGTAACTACATATACAATGAATGGTGAAAATGTGTTCTCAAATGAAAACTATGTTACAGATGTTATTGATGAATATATCTATGAAACAGGAATTTTAGATAAAACAACCGGATTAAATAAGGAAGGAACAAATACAATAACTATTGCTGTACCGAATGTTATATCGCCTGATTTAACTATGGCGGATGTAATTATAAATGATGCAGAAATAGAAATCCCGACTAATCCGGATGTTGTTGTTCCGGATGGGTACTATGATGGAATAATGGACTGGATTGGTGGCTTTTGGGATAAGTTTTCTGGTGTTTTTGACGGTGCAGTTGGGGGATTTACTGGAGATATTACAGGGATTCTTGATGGCTTATTTGATGGGTTGACTGGAGATATGACAGGTTTGTTCGGTGGATTAGGTGGAAGGTTAGATGATATATCGGGGAAAATGAATAACATTTTTTCTCTTAACTCGCTTATGGCGGCTCTAAGTGGCCTGCTTGCTTCGATGGTGGGAACAGGTGAGCTAGATTATAGCAGAGTAAGAGTGAACAGTGGAAAGCTAACAACGGTATTTCCGTTTTGCATACCGTTCGATTTTGTATATGCGATTACAAATTTGTATGTTGAGCCGCAAGTGCCGATATGGGAAATAGATTTATCTGGTACAGTTTTAGGCAATTCAAAGATTGTAATAGATATGACGCCGTTTGAACCGATAGCGAAAATAGTCAGGTTTTTTATATATTGGGGATTTGCGATAGGTTTAATGGTTTCCACGCGAAAATTTATTAAATGGTAGGTGATATGAATGATTTTAGAAATGATTCAGTCAATCATAAACGGAACAGGGGGCTTAATAGAATCTGTTTTAAACATATTGCCTGTAAGTCCATTTAGGTCGGCAAACGCAATGACAATAGATAATCAAATGCTTGCGCTTTTATCGTGGATAGTGCCTTTTCCTGAGATAATATCGCTTCTTGAATTATGGATTGCGGCTGTGGCGGTTTATTATGTCGTGATGGTTCAATTAAGATTAAGCAAGGTAATAGAATAATGATACGGTTATATACAGGAACACCCGGTTCGGGAAAATCTTTGCACGTAGCACAGAAAGTTGTTTTCAGACTGAAAACATTAAAGAGGCCCGTTATAAGCACTTTTGATGTAAATTTAGACGTAATATCAGAAAAGGGAAAGTATGAGTTAGGAGATTTATATACATACCAATAAACGAAATAAACCCTAAAATCTTATATGAATATGCATATAAAAATCATGTGAAGGGAAAAGAAGGACAAACCCTAGTAATAATAGACGAATGCCAGATAATATTTAACCCAAGGAGTTCGGACTAAAAGGCCGTCTTGACTGGATAAATTTTTTCACACAGCATAGACATTTAGGCTTTGATTTTATATTAGTTACTCAGTTTGACAGGCTTTTAGACAGGCAAATAAGGTGTTTACTGGAATATGAAGTTAAGCACAGGAAAGTAAACAACAGAGGCTTGCTGTGTTTTTTACCAATATCAATATTTGTTTCGATTGAAATATGGTATGGAATAAGGGAAAAGCTATCAAGCGAATTTTTCACATATAAAAAGAAATATGCATCAATATATGACAGTTATTCAATGTTTGACAAGTTCATATCAGTAAACAACATAGGAAAAGAAAATGAAAAAAGAGAAGATGCAGAGATAAACGAGGGGGAAGCCGGCGCAACGATTCTTGAGATGGGGGTCGGGGGGTCCCCATCGAGAGGGAGGAAGCGACGGCGGAAGCTATTCACGATTGAGCCGATAATGCTGTGTGAAATAAAAACATAACAAATAGTGTTGTTTACAATATGTTGTTTTGTAAGAATAAAAAGGGCGGGACAAACATGTAATACGTCCCATGGATTTTCAAATCAAAAGCAAGACAAAGTATTGATTTTATCATGTTTTATATAAAAAAATTTTGCTGTCAAACACTAATTTGACAGCAAAATTTACATACTTATATGAGTATTTAAAAAAGATTAAAGGGTGGTGATTTAATTGGCAAATAACGGCATAAATCTAAACGAATTTATAGTTGAACGTGTAAAAGAGTATGAAAGAAAGGAGTTTAATTCTAAAAAATCAGCTACTGTGTCAAAACGGAAATATAATGATAAGCATTATTCAGCTTTGTATTTTTTAATTGATAGGGATTTGGTTGATGGTTTCAAGCAAAGAACTAATGAGTTAAACGTTAGTCAAGCAAGCGTTATAAGGGTTTTTATTGAAAACTTTATAGAGAAATGAGCGTGACTTACTTGATAAGAATAGACATAAAAAGAACTGATTTTTATAACGAGTTTACGCATGAAGTTTCAGAAAGGTACTTTTCGACAAAGTATTGCAAATATCTTCCGGCGATAGATAACATCTACTATACAATATTTCTTGAATGTGACAGCAACGACAACATAGATATAAACGCTTTGCTTCGCAAACTGGAAGATATGAAAAAAGATGCTTTTTCATCACATGAGCCGCAGGACTTCGGCGAGGGATTAATGTTTGATTTAAAAAGTTATGCGTTATACAAATATTGCTTAACAAATCCCGATTTATATGATATTTTCATAATCAGCCACTTGCCGAACAACGAAACTCCAAGAATTGTTGTCCAGATAAGAGCATACGGCCTTTGGCTTCATGGCGCAGATAAAATGATGATAGATTCATATAACCATGTATCCGGAATATTTGAAAAAACATACGGCTGTAAAATAAGCAACTGCCGAGAAAACAGAATAGATTACTGCTATCATACGAACGCCATAACTAAGCCGGAAAAGGTATTCAGCGACAGGAATATAAATAACCGCATGGAAACGACTTTAAGCCGATACCATCAAACAGGACGGATAAAAAGAAAAAATAAAAAAATAGTCCTTCATAAGGATTATTTCGCGCTAGGTGAACGGAAAAGTAATAACGTATTTATTCGCTGTTACAACAAGGTTCTTGAAGTCATAGAGGAAGGATACAAGGGGTTTTTCTTTGAGATATGGCATAATCAAGGGTTAATAAGCTTTTATGACAAGTATTGTTTTGAATACGCCTATAAGGAGCGAGATTATGACTATGTACACAAAGCAAAGCTACAATTTTATTTGGACTACGGCTCGGATGAGCGCGTCAAGAAAGAATTTTGCCTAGCATTAAACGATATAAATAAGCCGTTGAAGGATTTCAAGGACTTAGCCGAGCAGTATATGCCGGAGGTTTCAACGATAATGAATATAGAATTTGAAACCAAAAGAAAGTTTTATTATTATAGCGACAGAATAATCGACACGTTGAGATATAAGACAAGAGAATGTATACCTTGTGCAATGGCAAGAATATTTAGGATAACGGATAACCGGAGCTTGTTTTTGGATTATTTAACGTCCGTAACGCTCTGTTTTAAGCAAACGGAAGGTACATACTCGGCTTGGTGGGAACGCTTGCGTAACACCAAGCTTGAAGGTTTTAAGACTGATGAAAAGCTTTTAAGGGAGTATTCATATTTACTTGATGAAAGTCTTATAAAGAAAAGATTTGTAAACAACGTAGCAACAACGGCAGTATACAACGATAAAATAGAATCCGACTTTTTAAGCGACTTATCCGACCTTTTATCTAATTTGAATGATAACCATATGAAAGTAACAATTTTCGATGAATACGGGGAAATATTCGAGGACATAAACAGCGAGTTTTTAAATACATACCAAACCAAAAAAATAATCAAAAACAAACGCTTAATAAACCGCAAAAAAATAGATAAACAAGAAGCTTTAATATAATAAGGGAAAAAAGCTTTGTTTATCTAAAAAACTAATTAAGGTTATTATAGCATAAGTTAAAAAAATATCAATGGTAAAAGAAAGATGGAATAAAATGCCTCCGCAGGACTACCGAAGATATATAAAAAGCCAGATTTCAAAGGAAACCGAAGAAGAATTAAAAGAAGATATAGACCTAATTCGTGAGGTTTTAGCCGAATGGATAAAAAGAAGGAATCTAAGGCCGGAAAATAAGATGGTACGGGATATAATGAAAACGTGTAGCAGGCTGATAACATACCCAATGACAGTAATAAACGAGAAAAAATAAACTTGGAATGTTTTCTTACATACACACACGAACACAATCCGAACATTTTAGAAACAGAGAGAATAACGGAGCTTGAAGCCTTAGAAGGCTACGTTAAAGAAATATATCCATTGATAAGGATACGGCTTGACGTAGAAAGCAGATACAGCCATAAAGTATTACGGATACGTCAGATAGATGTATTGGACTTAGTAAATCTTTTTGATGATATACTGAAGCGCGTCAAGGATAAAAATATGAAAGCCGATATAGAAAAACTGATGAACAAGTTTGTATATAACAGCATATACAGCCATAATGAATATCTGTAGGTAAAAGACAACGATAATAATATTATGTAAACAAAAAATGAAATAAGTTGAAATATAGCGTAAACTATTCGTAAAAGTTTTGTTTCGCGAATAGTTGCAAATGGAAAAGCCATTCCCCTTTTTTAGTGAATGGCTTTTATTTTATTAAAATGATTCCAAATAAATGTTCTTCACATCATTATATGTTAATTCAATCGGCGTGGCTTCAAGATTTTTTTTCATTACATTTAAGCTGTTATTAGTCATCCAATCGATGCTCTCATATTTAACGCCAAGTTCAGACAGTTTAACGTTTAAATTAATTTTTTTCAAAAATTCGTTTATTAATTCATAACATTCATCAATGTTCGAACCGCCGAATAATTTTACAACATCAATTAACTTATCAGTTTTTATACGCTTTATAATATTCGGTAATAAAGCTGCCAAGCCTTCGCCATGCGTTACATTGTGTAAACCGCTAGCCGGATGCTCCATGCCGTGAGGCGCGCATACACCCGCAATGCAAATTGCCATGCCTCCTAATGTATTCGCAAAAGATATATTATCAAAGGCTTCGTTATCATTTGGATTATTATATGCATTAATCAAATTATCTATTAAAAGCTTCATGCCTCTATATGCGTAAATATCAGATATTGGTTGTGCATTTTTTGATATGTACGCTTCTAAGCTATGACAAAACGCATCGAAACCTACCGATGCCAATACATTCTTTGGCATCGTTTGCATCAGAACAGGATCGATTATAGATGCTTTAGGATAAAGGGCTCCATCCTTTAAGCCCTTTTTATCGTTTGTTGTGGTATTTGTAATAACGGCTATATTGTTTCCTTCACTTCCTGTTCCGGCTGTTGTTGTGACTAAAACGATAGGAAGTGATTTTTCACCAGTTTTTATTCCGTATATATAATCAAATAAATTTCCTTCATTATAAAACGCAAACGCAATCCCTTTCGCGCAATCCATCGAACTGCCGCCCCCAAGGCCGATAACAACGTCGCAACCTTCGTTACGGGCAAGCTTCGCTCCTTCGTAAACAAGAAGATCGGTAGGGTTAGGCGTAACTTTATCGAATATTATACTGCCTATCCCCTCGTCTTTTAAAAGCGATACTGCTTTATCAAGCAGCCCGCTTTTTTTTGTACTACTGCCTCCGGTTACGATTAAAGCTTTTTTGCCGTATTTAGCGGTTTCTTTGCCAATTAATCCGGACATTCCCCGCCCAAATAATAGATTGAGCGGCAAATTATAAACGAAGTTCATTTTTTCTTTCCTCCTTAAATTTTTTTATCAATATTAGTATCAAGCATCCAAGTAGTAAAATATAAACCGGCGGTTCGGATAAAGATTGTGAAGGCGATTCTATGTTAAAATCTTGGTTTAATATTTTCTCTTGAAGCGCAAGCAGTTCTGCTTCCTGTTCGGCTGTTTCCAGTACTATAAAAGCTGTTTGCGGAGATAACACACCTAATAAAAAGCTTTTACGGATATAATTGGTTGAATACATATCACCGTTTAATAAATTATATTTATGCTCCGCTTTTAATAACACAGCGTCCTCGTACAATGTCTTGCCGTAGGAGGTAACCTTGCCTGTTAATAAAAGCTTGCTGCCGCCGTCGTTTACAATATACATGCCGTTATATGAAACTATATCTGGCGGGGTAATAAACTCATTAAGGTATTGCCTTTGATTGTTTAAAAAATTATATGCTTCAAGATTGTTCTGATGATTAAGCAAATAATAATGTTCAATTTCGGGATAGCTTTCCATGTAAATCGATATATTGTATGGCAGCACAGCATCATATATATTATCCGTAACTGCTATTATTACAGGATATTTCCCAGGCGTTACCGAATTTAATATACTTTTCGCGGCTAAGTTAAAATTATAGCCGCCTTTTTTTTCAATTTTTTTAATATCGGCCGCCATATTCTCAATGGAGCTTCTTACAATCTTATAAGAAGCAAAGTAAACATCTGCTTCTGAAATACCGTTTTTTCCGGCATAAATACTAAGCCTTTCGGTTAGCCATTTTATATCGCTGTTTTCTGAGCAATCGACTATAAAGTAATACTCCGGCTCTCTGTTGACCTTTGGCATTTCAGAGATATGAGCCGCGGATAATAGTGTTGCACCCTCAAGGACCATTGTATCAAACTTACCGCCTTCAACTTGTATTATATTATTATCAAAGATAAATCCAAACCCTTCCTGATGAAGAATTTCAAAACCAGTTTTACGAAGTTCGTTTGGAACAAACGGAAACACTTTAAGCTCTAACCTGTTTTCATCAATATAGTGTATAATTCCTGGGTCTTTAGCCTTTGATACAATTTTATTATAGATAAATAATGCGGCGCGTCTGTCGCTTAATATCCCGTATTTCCTTTCGTTATAAACATCAAGATAGTAATTGGTTATAAACGCACCCTCAGGTAAATCAAACCTCGCTACATATTCTGCATTATTTATTTCATTATTTTGTAATTCCAGTTCAACCCATGTTCTGTATGCTCCTGCAGATGCGTCATAAGTCGTTGAAATTGATATATCCGATAACGCGACAATATTTTGTACAGGTGATTTATTTGAATTTTCCTGTATAATATAGCCTTTATCTAAAAATATACTTTTAAGCAGCAGAAGGTTATCCGGAGATATGGTTTTGCCGTCCAGCACGATCTTTGAATATAAACCGCTTAATAAAGGCGTTGCACCTTTAGCATAACCATAATCAATCATAACAACGTTTTGTGAGATATGATAACCGCCCTCTATAATAGTAAGAGTGCGTTCCAATTCGCTTATATTTACTTTAGCATCGGCGTTGATATCACTTATATAAGAAACCGCATTCATCATATTGCGGTTATCGTCTAAAATGCTTATATAAAGGCATAAGGGTAAGGTGATCAATCCGGCGGCAAATACATAAACTAACACCCATTTGTTAAATATTTTTTTAAGCGTTTTAAATTCGCACAATAAAATCCTTCCCTGCCAAAAGGCAAGTGCCGCCGGAGCAAAGGCATAAATCCCGATAATCAAAAGCAATGCGAATATACCAATCGGTAACACCGGTAGAAAAACAATAAAAAAATAAAGCACATACGTATACCCAACAGATTTTAAAAAGAAAAAAAGAAGTCTTAAATATTTGTTATCAGGATTTTTTATAAGCAATAAAATACCGTTTACCGCAGCAATTATATAAAATATAGGGCTGCTAAAATCTCCAAAAAGTCCTCCGCTTGTATTAAAAGCATAATTCATTAATAAACCTGTAATCGGCATAAACAAACCTAAAATAGCTGTTGTTAATATATAATTCCGTTTAGGTTTTTCATCATTTAAGTTGTTTTCGGATTGTTCAGGTTTAACACCCGCCTGATGTTTTTTTATTAGAATTATATGGATAATTAAAAAAACAATTATATAATACGCTACAACAATAAAAATCAATACAATAGGATATAGATTTGTTGATACGGAAATTGCGACTGTCACGAGCATAATAACAGGTACGCCAAGTAACCCTGTGACATAAGCCGATAAATTTTGCTTATTTTGGTTATTAATAACCGTATACAAACCTATGCCGAACATTCCGTATAAAGGAGGTATTGAGCTAAAAGCAATGAATATAAGCACTGCTCTTTCGAAATCCCAATCATAAATAAAACAAATGAAACATACTGCGGTTACTATTGCGCTAAAAATTACAATATAAACAAATGATTTTTTTTCAGGTATTTCCAAATATTTATCACGCATATAAAAAATGATATATACAAAAGCTGAAACACCTATTATCAAGGCAAGTGGGTATAAATTAGGTCCATAAGAAAATGCTAATATAACAGAAAGTAATAAATACGGAACTGTTGTAAACAATAGAAGATATTTTGGATTAAATATTTTTTTCAAATTAAATCACATCCTTTAAGCTCTTAAATCTATAAAAATGGTTGAAAACTACATATAAAATTATTAAAACAGATAGGTTCAGAGATATTCCTATTAAAGCGTGTATAAGGTTAAATTTTTCATAAGAAGCAAATGGTATCGAAGCGATTATTCTGATTGTATTCGTTAAATAACCTATTATTATTGATATTACAAAGCAAACCACAAGCCAGAGCCCTCTGTGCCAGCTTTTAAAATTTTTAAGATAAGTTAATGATAAAAGCAGGAATATTGCCGCGATAAAGCCTGTTCCAAGGCAATCAAAACCAATTATATAATCCCCTGCCGCTGAAACATACCCCTCCCCTGCCCTATAATACAACCTTGCGTTATAAAAAAGCGAAGCAAAAACAGCGTGAGGTGCAAGCAATAGTTTAAATACAGGCTCGGGCAATAATGCCGTTATATTTACAACAATTAAAAAAATTAAAAAAGAAATTAAATAGTACATAAACCACATCCTTAAAAAATTATTTTCCATGGAATAATTTATATTTATTTTCAAAAATAATATAACATCCAGTTTAATGAATGTCAACCTTTATATATCGAATTACAATAAATTTATAACGACTTAAACAAATCTTAACAATACAAATGCTATTTCCACATAAAAAAAACAGGGGCTTTTACAAGCCCCTGCATAAAATATCTTTATTGAGCATCAACCGATGCCATGTATGCAATTAAATCTACAACTTTGTTTGAATAACCCCATTCGTTATCATACCAAGCAACTAATTTAACAAAATTGTTGTTAAGAGAAATGCCGGCTTTTGCATCGAAAACTGAGGTATTATATTCGCCGATGAAATCTGTTGAAACAACATCGTCTTCTGTGTAGCCAAGGATACCCTTAAGTTCGTTTTCGGAAGCCTTTTTAACAACAGCTTTGATTTCGTCATAAGTAGCGGCTTTCTCAAGGCGTGCAGTTAAATCAACAACAGAAACATTGATAGTAGGAACGCGGAAAGACATACCGGTAAGTTTGCCCTTTAATGCAGGGATAACTTCACCAACAGCTTTTGCAGCGCCTGTAGACGATGGGATGATGTTTGCTGCTGCTGCGCGTCCGCCTCTCCAATCCTTGTTCGAAGGACCGTCAACTGTCTTTTGTGTAGCGGTTGTAGCATGGATAGTTGACATTAAACCTTCAACTATTCCAAAATTATCGTTAATAACTTTTGCGATCGGCGCAAGGCAATTTGTTGTGCAGGACGCGTTAGAAACGATTGCCATATCCTTTGTGTATTCCGTATGGTTTACACCCATAACAAACATTTTCGCATCTTTCGACGGAGCGGAGATAACAACTTTTTTAGCGCCACCTTCAATATGAGCAACAGCCTTATCGGTTGTTGTAAATACGCCTGTGGATTCTACAACGTAATCGGCACCCGCGCTTCCCCAAGGAATATTTTTCGGGTCTTTTTCGGCATATACGTTAATTTCTTTTCCGTTTACAATGAATTTACCATCTTTAATACAAGCTTCGCCTTTAAAACGTCCATGAACCGAGTCATACTTAAGCATGTAAACCATATAATCCAAATCAATAAAAGGATCGTTAATGGCCACAACCTGTACGTTATCTCTTTCTAACGAAGCGCGGAAAACAAGACGCCCTATACGTCCAAAACCGTTGATACCTACTTTAATCATCAAATTACCTCCTAAAATTCATTATTAGTGTTAAATTTTTTATATTTTCCGTGAATTAGTATAGCATTATTATCCATAATAATCAACGCCGGATTCAAATAATTTTTGATCTTTTTCACCCAAAACATTTTTATATAAATGCTTCCCAACCCTCTCGGAATGCCCCATTTTTCCTAAAATCCTGCCATCAGGACTTGTTATGCCCTCGATTGCGTATATGGAGCCGTTCGGGTTAAACCTTGCATCTTGTGCCGCGCGTCCATCAATATCTACATATTGCGTAGCAATTTGCCCGTTTTCGGCAAGTTCCTTGATTACGCGTTCATCCGCTATAAACCTTCCCTCGCCATGAGATGCTGGAATAAGATGTATATCACCGGGGTTAATCTTCCATAACCAAGGAGATTTATTCGAAATTACTTTTGTCCTTGCAAGAATTGATACATGCCTGCCAATTTCGTTATACGAAAGTGTCGGCGAACCGGCTGATAAATCCCTAATATCGCCGTAAGGCACTAATCCAAGTTTTATTAACGCTTGAAAACCGTTGCATATTCCGAGCATAAGACCGTCTTTGTCGTTAATTAGTTTAAGCGTTTCTTCTTTAACATATGGGTTCTTGAATATCGCTGCGATAAACTTGCCTGAGCCGTCTGGTTCATCACCCGCGCTAAAACCGCCTACAAGTGAAATTATCTGCGATTCACGGATTTTTTTTGCCAATTCTTTTATTGATTCTTCAAGCATTTTTGTATCAAGATTTTTAATAACAAATATATCAACGATTGCTCCGGCTTTTTCGAATGAATTTGCCATATCGTATTCGCAGTTTGTACCGGGGAAAACAGGTATTATTACCCGAGGTTTGGCTATTTTTACAGGTTTGTTCTTTTTATCGGTTTTATATTGTTTAAGCTCCGGAACAGGTTTTCCGGCATCAAAATATTTTGTCGGGAAAACTTTTTCGAGCGGCGACATCCAGTTATAAATAATTTCGTCAAGCTTTATCTCTATATTATTATAGCGAATTAATTTTTCATCAATCGTGCGTCCTATTATTTGATAATTTAAGTCCTTAAGTTCCGTTTCATAATTTGTATCAAGTTCAACAATGATCGAACCGGTGCGAAGCTCAGGCAAAGCATTTAATTCAATACCTATCATATTACCAACACACATTTTAGATAAGGCAGTTTCAACACCGCCGTATCCTGCTGCACGCGCAGAAACGATAACTTTGTTCTTTATGAGCTCATGCACTCGCTTAAAGTTTTCAGTAAGATTTTTAAATACCGGCAGGTCGTTTTCGTCGTAATCCGTTTTAATAATAGCAACAGTATTATTTGTCGTTTTAAATTCCGGCGATATAACATCCTCTGCGCTTCCTATGCCAAGCGCAAAGCTTACAAGGGTCGGCGGCACAGACAATTCGTTATACGAGCCGGACATACTGTCTTTCCCGCCTATAGCAGGGATACCAAGCATCATCTGCGTGTAAAAAGCGCCAAGCAATGCGCTTAATGGCTTCCCCACTTTTTTGTTGTCTGTACCAAGTTTTTCAAAATACTCCTGCAAAGTAAGCCTTACTCTGCGGTAATCTCCACCGGATGCGACAATTTTGGTAATTGATTCTATTATTGCTAAAACAGCGCCGTGAAATGGGCTCCATTTGAATATTTTAGGATCGTAACCATATGACATTAAAGTGACGGTATCAGTTTCGCCATTGGCGGGGATTTTCGCAGCCATTGTTTCAGCCGGCGTTAATTGGTATTTCCCGCCGAACGGCATTAAAACAGTCCCCTTGCCTATTGTCGAGCAAAAGCGTTCAGCCAGACCCTTTTGTGAACAGACATTTAAATCTCGCAGGCTTTCTAGCCAGTCATCTTTTGTTATTTCACGTTTCGCAGGCGTATCCATTTTTACTGGAGCTTCCACCACTGCGTTTGCATAATGTTTTGCGCCGTTTGAATCAAGAAAATCACGTGAAATATTTACAATATCATTGCCGCGCCAGAACATTTTTAACCTTCTGTCATCGGTTATATAAGCGACTACAGTAGCCTCAAGGTTTTCTGTCAATGCCATTTCAATAAATTTATCCGTATCCTTTGGAGCGACGACAACAGCCATTCTCTCTTGTGATTCGGAGATTGCAAGCTCCGTTCCGTCAAGACCTTCATATTTTTTAAGCACCTTGTCAAGATTTATATTTAAACCTTCGGCAAGCTCGCCTATAGCGACTGATACCCCGCCTGCGCCGAAATCGTTGCAACGCTTTATCAGTCTGCTTACTTCAGGGTTTCTAAATAGGCGTTGCAACTTCCTCTCAGTAGGAGGATTACCCTTTTGTACTTCTGCTCCGCAAGTAAGGATAGATTCTTCGCTATGCTCTTTTGATGAACCGGTCGCGCCGCCGCAGCCATCTCTTCCCGTTCTCCCGCCTACAAGTATAACGACATCGCCCTTCTCCGGGCTTTTACGAATTACATTTTCTTTTTTAGCTGCACCGATAACCGCACCTATTTCCATCCGTTTCGCTACATAGCCTTCGTCGTAAATTTCTGTCACAAGCCCTGTGGCAAGCCCTATCTGGTTTCCGTATGAGCTGTATCCATGCGCTGCTTCTTGGGTTATCTTCCGTTGCGGAAGCTTACCGGAAAGCGTTTCGGAAATTGGTGTACGTGGATCGCCGCTGCCGGTGACACGCATTGCCTGATACACAAACGAACGCCCCGAAAGCGGATCACGTATCGCTCCACCAAGGCAAGTTGCCGCACCGCCGAACGGTTCTATTTCTGTCGGATGGTTATGCGTTTCATTTTTAAACATAACCAGCCAATCCTCAGTTTTTCCATCTACATCGACAGGTACAACAATACTGCATGCATTTATTTCTTCTGATTCATCAAGATCATTTAAAAGACCTTTTTCTTTTAAAGCTTTCATACCTGTAACCGCTATGTCCATCAAGCAAATATCTTTTTGTCTATTAAGTTTTTTCCGTTCGTTTAAATACATATCATAAGCTGACTTTATGACAGGAGTATAAAGCCCGTCCATAAACTCCACGTTTTCGATTGATGTGAGGAATGTTGTATGGCGGCAATGGTCAGACCAGTATGTATCTATAACCCTAATTTCGGTAATGGAAGGGTCGCGTTGTTCAGAAGCAAAATAGTCACGGCAGAAGATTAAATCTTCTATACTCATTGCTAAACCAAGGGTGGTTCGAAATTCGCATAGAACTTCGTTTGACATGGAAATAAAACCGTTTACATATTTTATATCCTCAGGGGTTTTCATTGAGAGCTTTAGCGTTTCCGGTTTTGATAAACCTGCTTCCATTGAATCTACGGGATTTATAAGATAGTTTTTAATTTTTTGTTTTTCTTCGCTCGTTATATGCCCTTTAATAACATAAATTTTAGCGCACTCTACCTGCGGCGTCGCTCCTGTAACTATTTGCACGCATTGCACCACAGAATCAGCACGTTGGTCATACTGTCCGGGTAAATATTTTACGCCGAACACAAAACCTTCCTCAGGTATTTTTTCCTCGTAAATATCATCCACCGGCGGTTCATAAAAAACCGCTGTCTTGCATATTTCGTAATGCTCGTTTGATATCCCCTCAATATCATAACGGTTAAATACTGATACTGAGTCAATACCGTTTAGATGAAGGTTTTCTTTTAAATCCGCCAAAACCTCAGCGGCTTGTATGTCACAATCATGTTTTTTTGTTATAAAAACGCGTCTTACCATCGTTTTTCCGCCTCACTTTCGATATTTTTTAAGCTCGTCCAACAAATTTTCATTAAGAATCCTAATATGCGTTCCTTTTACACCTAACGAACGCGTTTCGACTATGCCTGCGCTTTCTAGTTTTCTTAAAGCGTTTACGATAACCGACCTTGTAATTTTTGCTTTTTCGGCTATTTTACTGGCTATGACAAGCGCTTCTTTGTTGCTAATCTCAGCAAAAACCGCTAAAACGGCTTCAAGCTCGGAGTATGAAAGCGTGCCGACAGCTGATTTTACAATGGACATACATCTTATCTGATCATTTATTTTAGCATTACGCGCGTATAGCATAGCAACTGATAGCACGCAAGCCGCTGCTTCAAACAGGTTAATATCCTGTGTTGAGAATGGTTCATCCTTATATGCAGCAAGGGTTGCAATATATTCTCCTTGCGTAATTAACGGCAATACCACTTTATTATGGCTTATAAACTCTTTACGTAAATCCAAATCCTTAAAAGGGTCGGTTATAGGTTGAGAAAATTCATTAATCAAAATTACGCATGATTTTGTTTTATCATTTAACATTGCGCAAATAGCTTGAGGAACTTCTTCAATCCTTTCATTTTGGAGGATTGCTTTTATATGGGCAAGCATTTATTCCTCATCCTTTTCCCTTGAGTACGCGCATGTGTTGTTTACGCATGTTATTAACCTCTTTTTTGTTCCCTTTTCTACTAAAATATCACCACATGACGGGCATTTTTCGCCTGTTGGTTTGTTCCACGACATAAAACCGCATTCGCCATTGTCGCACCCATAATATTTCCTACCTTTTTTAGTCTTCTTTATTAATACATTACCACCGCATACAGGGCAATTTACGCCTGCTTCCTCAAATAATGGCTTTGAATTTCTACATTCGGGAAAACCTGGGCATGCTAAAAATTTTCCGAACTTTCCATATTTAATAACCATGTTTCTGCCACAATTTTCGCAGATTTGGTCCGTTTTTTCATCTTCAATTTCAATTTCTCCGATTTTTTCTTCGGCAGCTTTTATCTCTGCCTCAAAAGGCTGGTAAAAATTTCTTAAAATATCCTTCCATTCAATTTGTCCATCCTCGATCTTATCAAGGTCGCTTTCCATTTTAGCGGTAAAGTCCACATCAACTATATCGCTAAAATAATCCTTCATAATTTCGTTCACTATTTCGCCAAGCTCGGTTGGAAAAAATACTTTATTTTCTTTAATAACATATCGCCTTGCTAAAATTGTTGATATAGTTGGAGCGTATGTGCTGGGTCGTCCAACGCCAATTTCTTCAAGTGTTTTTACCAACATAGCTTCGGTGTATCTTGGCGGAGCTTGTGTAAAATGCTGTATTGCATCAACTTGCAAAAGGTTTAAAACTTCACCGGTTTCAAGCGTCGGAATTTTCACGTCCTCTTCTTTGTTTTCCTCATTTTTTTTGTATATTGCTAAATAACCATCAAATTTAAGAAGCGAACCGCTTGATCTAAAAACTGCGTTGCCTGCCGTTATTTTTACGCTTAGCGTATCATATGAAGCCGGTGACATCTGGCTTGAAATAAATCTTTCCCAAATCAGCTTATAAAGCTTGTATTGATCGCGTGAAATCGAATCTTTAACAGAATCAGGCGTTCTGAAAGACGATGTCGGCCTTATTGCCTCATGTGCATCCTGAGAACGGCCTTTTGATTTATATTCGATTCTTTCACTGTTAATATAATCTGTTGAAAAATTATCTTTTAGATAGTTAATTAAATCTTGGTAAGCCTCGTCCGATATTCTAACAGAATCTGTACGTATGTACGAAACCAAGCCTACCGTACCTTCACCCTTCAAATCAACACCTTCATAAAGCTGTTGTGCAATAAGCATCGTTTTATTAGTTGCAAAATTTAAAATTTTAGACGCTTCTTGTTGCAATGTGCTTGTTGTAAACGGCGGAAGCGGTTTTCTTGTACGCGTTCCTTTTTTAACCTCTGAAATGATAAATTTTTCATTTTTAACAGACGCAAGAATTTTATCCGCTTGTTCCTTGTTTTCCGCCGTTCCCGTATATTTAGCTATAAAACTTTCTTTGCCCGAGGCAAGTTTTGCTTCGATATTCCAGTATTCGGTAGGTGTAAAGTTTTCAATTTCTTCTTCTCTATCGCAAATGATTCTGACGGTAACCGACTGTACGCGCCCCGCACTAAGCCCCTTCTTTACTTTTTTCCATAACAAAGGGCTGATTTTATAACCTAAAATCCGGTCTAACGAGCGCCTGGCTTGTTGAGCGTCAACAAGAGACATATCTATAGCGCGCGCTTCTTTGATAGATTTTTTTACAGCAGTTTTAGTAAGTTCGTTAAAAGTAATTCGTTCTGCATTTTTATCACTCAGCTTAAGCGCATAATATAAATGCCAGCTTATAGCTTCGCCTTCACGGTCAGGGTCTGTCGCAAGATATATTTTATCCGCCGTCTTTACCTCCTTACGCAGTTTTGCTAGAAGCTCTCCTTTGCCTCGGATAGTGATATATTTCGGTTCAAAATCATTTTCAACGCTTATGCCTAATTCGCTTTTGGGTAAATCTCTTACATGTCCCATCGAGGCTTCTATTTTATAATTACTTCCTAAAAACTTTTTTAATGTTTTGGCTTTCGCAGGGGATTCCACGATAACTAAATTCTTTGCCATTTACTAACCTCCGAATATTTTAAGGGCGCACATACCTTTTACCCGCAAGCTTCTTGATATGGCCCTTTATTTCAAGCATTAACAATAAATAATTAACCGTTTGGATATTTTTATTTACAACCGCTATAATCTCATCAACAGATATTGGATTTCGGCTTATGCAATCATAGACTAATTTTTCATCAGGTGCAAGTAAAATTTCTTCGTTTCTTTCATTTTGTTCATCTGATTCAAAAATCCCAAGCGCGTCAAAAACATCGCGATAACTTGTTACTATCCCTGCGCCGTTTTTTATAAGGTCGTTCGTACCCTCGCTAAGCTTGCCGTTTATGCCGCCAGGTACAGCAAGTACTTCTCTACCCTGTTCCAAGGCTTGGTCTACAGTTATAAGCGTTCCGCTTTTTTTTGCGGCTTCTATTACTAGAAGCGCTTTACCAAGTCCGCTTATAATTCTATTACGCAAAGGAAAATGTGCAGCAATCGGCTCCGTTTGTGGTGGAAATTCTGAAATTAAACAGCCGTGCTCAAGGATTTTTTCTCTTAAAATCCTGTTTTCCGAAGGATAGCATATATCGACGCCGCAGCCAAGCACCGCTATTGTTTGGCCGTTAACATCCACTGCGCCTTGATGCGCCACACCATCTATACCTTTAGCCATACCACTTACAATTACAACGCCTCTTTCTGCTAAATCCCTACTTATTTTATACGCCACAGACCTTCCATATTCGGTGCATTTTCTTGAACCGATAACGCTTACGGTTAACTTGTTTTCATCTGGAAGTTGACCTAAAACATAAATACCAACAGGGGGATCATAAATATTATTTAAAAGCTTTGGGTATTCGGTATTTGTACGGGTTATAAAGCGGATTCGTTTTTTTTCAAGTTCTTCTATTTGTGCATTAAGTTTTTGCTCGTCTTTTGATTTTATGATATTTGATATATTTTGTTCGCTTAATCCTATAACTGTACGCAAAAGTTTTTCCGGCGCAAACCATATCTCTCTCGCCATGTCAAAATTCTCAAGCAGAAGTTCTATCTTTTTTAAGCCTATACCGTCTATTCTTGTTAACCACATTAAATAATATTCATCATTCATAAGTAAATTCCCCTTGGCTTAAATTTATACATAAGTATAGGAAATTTGACGGAAAATTTCAATAAGACAATCGGAAATAAATAAAAAACATTCACTCATTATTTAATTTTATAAGTAAATATTTTTTTAATTTATAATGAAAAGTAATGAAAATAATAAACAAAAAGGATGATTTTTTGCTATAATAAACATCAATAACCATTTATGTGTACTAAATAGTTAATTAGGACGGTAAATCATTATGAGGAGGATTTATGAATTACACGGAAAAAGCAATAGAACTAGGAGCGTTTAGCGCAGTACGTTTTGAAACGAAGGATATAGTATTCGATCCGAGGGTAATCCTTAAATGCATGTTTGGCTGCAGTGATTTCGGCAAGCTGCATACATGCCCATATCAAAGATCACCCCTTGGAATGGATGAATACAAAAAAATTTTTAGTAATTACAAATGGGGCGTTGTTATTGGCTGCCATGATAAAAAGCTTTCCCAGGAAATATCTTATGAGATTGAACGTAACGCTTTTTCAGACGGCTATTATTTTGCGTTTTCTTTAAGTGATTGTGGGTTGTGCAAAGAGTGTGCCAAATCGGTATCACAGGATTGCCGCTTTCCTAAAAAAGCAAGGCCGGCTTTCCACAGCGTCGGTATTGATGTTTTTGCCACTGTTAGAAAGTTTGGCTTGCCAATCGATGTATTAAAAGATGAAAACGATGTACAGCATTGGTATTCTGCTGTTTTTATTGAATAAGCTTAACTGCTTGCGCTTTTATAATGCTTTAAACCGTAATTCCACAACCGGATGGCAATTACCGTGAAAAGCACTACAACCCCTACACCATACATAAAACCCTTAAATGTTAGCGTTCCGGCGATTAGCTGCGTCGGAAACGTTGACATTATGCCGTAAGGCAAAATAAAATAAAACAAAATTTTAAATACGCCTTTAAATAAAACTCCTGGAACTTTAAAATTTAATTCGAGCAATTCCTCCAGCCTGTCAATTCTCCTTGTTGAGATAAGGAAAAACGGAACAGTACGTATAATAAGCTCGACATCGTACCATAACAGTGTCATAGCAAGCACAAGGAAAATATAACCCGCCGCTCCGCCGAGAGTTACGACTGTTTCAAGCTGCGACACTCCATAACAGATTATACCCGCGCTTGTAAAAACCAGCGGTATAGAGCCTAAATTAATTTTTTCAAACGTAAGCCGCAGCAAGGCGTTCATTGGCTTTGTTAAATAATGGTCTAAAGAACCGTTAATAATTTTATTCGGAATCTCATTAACACCGAAAAAATAAACAACCATATTGATAGCGTTTATCATGGAGAAAGTTCCGATAAACACAATCATTTCCCCCCGCGTCCATCCGCCTATCGTATCAACATTGTCATAAATAGCCGAAAAGGTCAAAAGTTGTACGGCAAATGCTGTCCCATCCGCGAAAAAAGCTCCGAAAAAGCTCAACCTGAACACCATGCTATGAGATAGCTTCATTTTAAAAAGCATCCACACCAATCTCATTTGTCTTATCATATACCCACCCCATCATATTTTTTCCTGAGCCTATCGAAAGACACATTATCTATAAATATAAACGCAATAATCCAACAAGCCAGAGTAATAATCCCATGCTGTATTTCCTCTGTATTAAAACCTATAAATAACATTGATGGCAGATATATAACATAATAAAATGGCAGTATACGCATAACGGATATTATACCCTCGGATAATAACGCAAGCGGAATTAGTGAGCCTGTGACAAACGCCACTATATTGCCCTTAACATAAATAAAAAAACCAATATCTTGATATTTAAACGCTTGTATCCCTATAAAAAAATTTAATTGAACCATAAAATAAAGCCCCATTAAAGTCATTAATATAGCTTGTAGGAGTATGCTAAAATCGGTTGTGATTGTAAATTCGATTTTAAAAAGAAATACCCAAATTATTGCTGCCATGAAATTAAATATCATATACATAGCGGCCGCTCCATAATTTTGCGCATGGAAATAACCTTCTACCTTTATCGGGATAATCATAAATTTTGAAAAGCTGCCATCACGGATACGAGCGGATATTTCCCTGCTTACTCCGTCGGATAAATCTAAGCCGGATAAAAAAGAGCTGATTACATAGTAAGTAAGCATTATATTAAATGTAAATCCCTCAACTGTATTATTTTCTCCAAAAACTGCACCCCATACAATGTTCGCAAATATTATCTTTATTACTGTGAAAAGCATGTTAAAAGCTATATCGAACCGCCACGAAAGCTGCGCTTTAAATAATAATTTTGCCACTTCGAAGTATTTTTTCATTAAAACACCCCCGTTTGATATATACGCTCTACAACCAAACCGATATCTTCTTCCTCTATGCTTATATCAGATATTTCACCTTGTATGATTAATTGCTTCAACACATTCTGAACTTCTGCACATTTCACCATCAACGTAAGGCGGTATGGACTTTGTTCGATTATTTCAAAACAACTTTGTAAATTGAAAGTATGCGGGCTTTGATAACTTACGGAAATTCTTTTATATTTTTGATAACGTAAAAGTAAGGTATCAAGCGCTCCGTCATAAAGCTTAATGCCGCTGTTTATAACAATGCAGCGTGAGCAAAGGCTTTTTATATCCTCCATGTAATGTGAAGTAAGAAGTATAGTGGTGCCCTTTTCTTTGTTTACCTCCCGCAGAAACCCTCGCATCTGTCTTTGCGCCACCGCATCAAGGCCGATTGTCGGTTCGTCAAGAAATAAAACTTTTGGATTATGTAAAAGAGCGGCTATCAATTCCATTTTCATGCGTTCGCCAAGCGACAGTGTGCGTACTTGGACGTTAAGCTGCTTAGATACTCCAAATAAATCGATAAAAAAATCCATATTCTTTTTATATTCTTCATTAGAAATACTGTATAGCTCTTTAAATAATAAAAACGTATCAGCAGCTGTAAGCTCAAAAAACAACTGGCTTTTTTGCCCCATAACAACAGCGTACTTATGCTTAAAACTGTTTTCCAGCTTGTTTGGAATATATCCAAGTACAGAAAGTTCGCCGGAGGTTGGCGCAATGATTCCGGTCAGCATTTTTATAAGAGTTGTCTTATCGGCACCATTAGGTCCGATTAATCCTATAAATTCACCATCGTTAATTTGTAAATCTAATTCCGAAACCGCGCGTTTTTCAATATAATTACGTTTGAACAAGCTCTTTACGCTTCCGGCCAATCCCGCTTCCTTTTCAAATCTTTTATAAGTTTTTGTTAAATTTTTTGTTTGTATTACGTTCATCAAATACCTCTCCTTTATTTTGGCATAAAAATACCCGCAGAAACACTACCGCGCTTAAACAACAAAAAAACATTGTTTAAAACGCAGAATACTCCTGCGGGATAAAAATTTAATATAAAAAAATAACGCGGCAAAAAAGGACCCTTGCCGCGTTTAAGATCATAAAAAATTCTGAAAGAAGTCTGTCAGGCAGTGTCTAATAATAGCTATTTAATTAAAACTCACCTTAACAGACACGGACAGCATTAATACTCCACCTTTTAAAAATTTAATATAAATATCGTTTACTTTCAAGAAGTATTATACCAAAGCTTAATAAATTTGTCTACTGTTCGATTTAATATAAATTAATTAATCGCCACGCATATTATTTGACCACCAAATAGAATTATTTAAATAATGTTCTATAATATCGAAGCGCCTGAATACCGCTGCCATTGTACGTCCATCAATTTCTTCAAGCGGTTTATTAAAATATTCATTTAATATTTGGACCAGCTTGTATTGTGCTTTATTATAAAACATATCTTTGTTACTTTCATAAAATGTTTTTATTTCAACAAAATTTTTGTGCGTAAGTTTTGAAAATTCAATATTGAAATATTCGAGCAGCATTTTTCCAATCATATATGCAAGAAAATACTGGCTATATGGTTTTTGTGCTTGAATATTAGGAT
>JALQSN010000203.1:0-83371 GCA_023690525.1 Holotrichia oblita
TTTTTATTGTTAATCCTCTAAACTCAATGGAGTACCTTCCCCGCAGATTGGGAATCGCGTTTTTATGAAGTGTGCAACATCCAGTCTGTCGGCGCTTGTATCCAAAATATGCTTTTAGCGGCCATTGATTTAGGGTTCGGTTCATTATGGAATAATAATATCTATTTTGCATATGACGAAATATCCGAATGGCTTAATACAAACGAACAAATTATAGCGGCGGTATCGTTTGGCATACCGACTGAAAATCCAAATGCAAGACCACGGAATAATATTGCTGATTTGGTAGAATGGAAAAACACTTGATTTTAGTTCGCCTTTGATTCCAGAGGTATACAAGCTTCAGGGTATAAGCATTTTCCTATTGCACATTATCGTAAATAGGCGCACAAAATGATAAAGTACATAAAAGCCGCTGGTTATTATAACGGCGGTTTTTATGTGCTTTATATTTATTGTGAAGTTGCTAAATGAAATGAGGGCATTGTATAAAAATCCTCGTTCACAAATTATTTACAAAAAAAAGTTGGTTCTTACTTGACACATTCGTAATCGTATTTTAATGCCATGTCAATGACTTTAACGCGGTTTGTTTGCAACTCCAAAGCGGCAAGAGTCAACCGCCGACGCCGGATGTATTCTGACAGCGGTACTCCAGTGATGTATGAAAACATCCGTTGAAAATGATAAGTCGAACAACAGGCGATTTGTGCGGCGCAATCATAGGAAATTTCATCTGCCAAATGCGTTTCGATGTATTCCATTGCCGCATTCATATTATCAAGCCAATTCAATAGATTCCCTCCCTTCGAGATAAAATATTATCACAATGAAAATCCTTGCACCTTGCTTTTCATGCACGAATATATCATGAGCAGTATATGAGGATTATAACATGTGGGCATTTTACTAACAAGGACATGTAAAAAACGGACGGATTACCTTTTTGATAATCTATCCGTTTTTTATTTATTCCATTGTCTACTTGACAGGGGCCGGTTCACTTGGGAACAGCGGGCATTTTTTATTTTTATTTATATAAATAGGCTACCACCTTCATATATATATACAATAAGCAACATGAAAGATATAGCAGCTTTCGGTAACGGCTTGTATTGTTAAAGAATTTCTATGACGGTTTATCTCTGCGAGTTTACACCGTTGGTACGTTCCTATATTTTTATTTGTTTCACTACGTTAAATTTATTTTTAATATGGGGGTTTTGTTTTGAGTAGAAAATCAGATCAACAACTGAATATTGTCAACATTATAAAAGCTACCTGTCTTTATACAGGCATTGTTTTAGGAGCCGGTTTTGCCTCAGGGCAGGAAATCCTAAAATTTTTTGTCAGCTTCGGTACAAAAGGTATCCCAGGACTTTTGCTATCAGGTGCAGTTTTCGCCCTATCTGGCTGGGCAGTGATGGATATCTGTGTCCGGTTAAAGATAAAAAGCTATAGCGAATTTTTGAATGTCGTCTTTGGAAAGACATTGGGGATAGTAATCGATTTTGCAGTGGCTTTTTTTATATGTGTCTTATTTTGTGCAATGCTGGCAGGCGCGGGCGCTATGGTGGATCAATCTTTTGGAATTGATTTTTCTTTTGGGGTTATGATTCTAGCGGTCTTATGCTTTATTACATTTCTTTTTGATTTGGAGGGTATTATCAGAATCAATGTAATTGTCTCCCCTCTTCTGATTATAGGCGGTATCTTTCTGGGCCTTTACGCAACCTTTACAGATACTACCCCAGTATTCGCTGGAACAACAGCACTTAAAACAGTACTAAATAGCTGGGTTTTTGCTGGTATCACTTATTCGTCATATAATATTATTACTGCCGTCTCTGTTTTGTCTAATATTAACAATATTGTCGACAACAGAAAAACAGCAAAATATGCGGGAATCCTAGGAGGCTCGTCTTTAGCCTTACTGGGCATATGCTTTGCTCTGCCGCTGTTTATTCATCAAGATTTGATCGCTGGCTTTGAAATCCCACTACTGATGATCGCCAGAAAAAGCGGAAGCTTTGCAGAGGTCTTCTACCTCGTCATTCTATTCAGCGCAATATTTACCACGGCTGTTTCCACTGGTTTTTCAGCTTTCAGATGGTTTTCATCCAAGCTGAATCTAACAAAAACGGATGCTACAAGTCTCCCTTCAGCTAAAACTATACTATTAAAAGCAGGAATCGTCATTTTTGGAGCTGTTTTCGCTCATATTGGATTTTCTAATTTTATCAGCGTAATCTATCCAATTTTTGGATACATTGGCTTGTTTGAAATTGTAGTAATCCTTGTTTATTTTTTCCTAGGAAAGAAATCAACCGTTTAACGGACGGGCGAAATCGCTCGTCCGAGCTGGGAATTTGAGGAGGTCAGCCACTAACAAGCTGGCTAAGTAGTAAAAATCTTAATATACAAACCTATCCTACTTACATACTGCTTCTCTGAGCAGAACAGAATTATACTATCGGAACAAATCAACATATAGCGTCCTCTGCGCTATCGCTAGGATAATATATAGAATTATCTGTTTAAATGAATTAGTATTAGTTCTGTTTTATTCCTAAACTGATAATTAAAGTGTCTTCGAAATTAACCTCCGCTTTGATTGTCTGATTTTGTAACGACCCCAACTGCCAATCGAAATATCAAGCATAACGTGGATTCCTTTTTTGTGATATGCCGCCAGCAATCCTTCCAGCGCTTCGTTTTCGCCAAAATGTTCATCAACCGTTAAATAGTCTATACAATCATATCCGGCTTGTCTGTAAGTCCATCAAGCTCACCCTCTTTTACATCATTATCCGGATTTCCATTGCAAAAACATTCCAGAAAAATTTGATAAAAAACAGCATCCTTCATCCAATCTGGCATTTGCAGATCTGCAATGATTTTAAAATCGTAAGTCGTAACCGGAACGTGCTCACACAGACCGCGTTGATTGCAAAAAAGATGCTTTCCTTTGTGACAAACAAAAACCTATACAATGTAACTGGTTGCCGCATACAGCTTGACGGTTGAAGCCTATAGTCTTTCGAGTTGCTTTTATCTTCTTTCAAATGGTTGCGAATGAGGACGAAGCACAGGCAGGAAAAAACGAATAAAAAATACTTTAAAATTTTATGTCATTGCTGAGCTTGTTTTTGTGTTAAAAGCTTTGATAATGCAATATTATTAAAAGACTATATCAATTTTTACTACTATTTCCCTAAATGATCTTGCAATAGGGAACGCAGATAATATATAATTATTACAGAAATATTTTCTACATTTTTAGTAGTATTATGTCTTTGTTAGAAAATTTATATTTTGTGGAGGTAGAAATGGATATTGCTACTCGTGAAATCGAGGAAAAAGATTATCCTGCGGTAGCTGAATTATTGATTAATGATTTATGGGAAAATAAATTTAGCGGCGATAATATTGTCCCATTTTTTAGGAAAGTTAAAAATGACGAAAGCTACAAGAGTTTTATAGCTTTATTGAACAGTAATGTAGTTGGCTTTATCTCCACTGTAACGATGTTTTGGGCAACATCTGATAGTATGTTCATTCAAGCGTTCATAGTTAAAAGTGAGTACCAGAATAAAGGTATAGGTAAAAAACTCCTTAAGCATACCGAGGATTACGCAAAAGCAAAAGGCATTTCAAGTATCATTTTGAATAGTGGTGTAAAGCGCACAGATGCGCATGCATTTTATCAACATAATGGATATGATAAAGATTCATGGTGTTTTGATAAAAGGTTTTAATCTCTGATAATAAGCAGAATATCGTCAAAATCCAAAAAATTTACAAACGTACAAAACAAAATAAGCAGAAAAGACGTTTTAGATTAAACATTCAAAACGTCAGGCCGTCGACATTCAATATGTTGATGGCTTTTTCAAATTATTCATGTTATAATACAGATAAAGATTAGTGGGATAATGTGTGGTTTTATTAAATAAAATAAGATACATATAATTCATATTAGTGGAGGTGCGGGCATGATCGTAAATATTGCAAATCACGGTGGATCAATCGTTTGGGAGGGTATTTATTATTTTGCCTTATCTAACTATCCTAATATATCTGATTGGGAGTTGAGAAATCTTATACTATTTTTAGAATACGAAAAAAAACACAATAGAAAAACAGAAATTATATGTGCGGATAAAGATATTCTACAAACCATAAATCAGGCTATTCTGAATCCGGCATTTTTTTTAAAGACTCCAAAACCAAACTTAATAACTATTCCGGCATGTAGGAATTGCAGGAAAGGCGGCTGTTTAACAGACTATCTTTGTCATACGACAGAAATAAAAAATGTAGAGTCAATTTTCAAATATGGTAAACTTCTATCAGCAGTAAATGCAAGGAACAAAACAGGAGAAGAACTTGCAAAAGAACCAAGGAATGGAGCTAAAGACACGCCGGACTATTTTGATTACATTATGTTTACATGGGGCAACTGTTTTGGTGGTGATAGTCTGGTTATGGAACGAATGCTAAACAGAGATCCAAACGAACATGACTTTAGCGTTGGTTTTAAGCCAGGGGTACGTTTTTATTTTAAATATGAAGAAATAGCGAATCATAAAGACTACACAAATGACGGTCATCATCCAGCGAAAATAAAAAATGAACTATCACTTTCTGATTATTTGCATTGTTGCATCATTCCGGAAGCTCATAAGATAGCTTTTGAAAATATAGTTCCATCCAATCTTGCAGGCAGAATTTTCTATATTGAAAACGATTGTAAAGATATTTGGGAATGGACTGAAAAAAGTATATGATTTTGCATGTAAGCAACCACCAACAGTATAAGCAAACCTATTTAGCTTAAATCAAGGCTTGACGGGGGTTATACCATAAATGTTCAGCACATACATAAACAAAAGTATGTGCTGTTTTTATTGGAAAACCCTAAAAATCAACAAAATATGCTATAATCGTATTGGTGATGCGTGATGATGGGTAAAAAGAATCCAGTAGATAAATTTCAAATGGAAATGCTCTGTCTTGATAATCTTGTGCCGGAAGAACATCTTGTTAGAAAGCTAGATAAGGCTATGGACTTAAGTTTTATTCATGGTATGGTGATAGCCCTTTATTCACCCTAGAGTAAAGGGAGCATAGACCCCGTTGTACTTATAAAACTTAATATTATTCAGTATCTATTCGGCATACGCTCTATGCGGCAGACCATAAAGGAAATTGAAGTAAATGCGGCAGACCGTTGGTATATTGGTTACGGATTATCGGAAAAATTCCGCACTTCTCAAGATTCAGCAAGAACTATACAAGGCGGTTTGAAGGTACAGACTTATTTGAGCAGATATTTTCAAGGGTAATCGCCGAAATAATCAAACATGGTTTTATTAATGAGGAAATGTATTTATTGATGACAGCCATATCAAAGCCAATGCAAATAATCATAAATACCAAAAAACAGTAGTTGAAAAGTCAGCAAAATTCACTGTTTTTTCGCTTCTCTATGATAAACTTAAAGCCAAATACGAAAGTATCAAAAATGTAATGGTTGATGCTGGTTATAAAATTCCTGCAATCGCTAAAATGATTATTGACGGCGGCAAAACCCCCATTATACCCTATAAACGCCTCATGACAAAGAAAGGTTTTTTAAGAAACATGATTATATTTATGATGAACATTTCGATTGCTATATCTGCCCAAACAATGAGGTCTTGTATTCAACTACCAATCCAATCGTGAAGGTTACAAAGAATATAAGAGTACTTAAGAGTACTCCTATTGAATGCAAGAATTGTCCTTATCTACAGCAATGTACGGAAAGTAAAAATCATGTAAAACTTGTTGTTCGCCACGTTTAAGGAAGAGTATATAGAAAAAGCTGAGGACATACGGTATACCGCAGGCAGCAAGGAACTTTACTCACTCGAAGTCAAACCATAGAACGAGTTTTGCGGATGCCAAAGAGCCTTATGGAATGCGCTATGCAACACATAGAGGTTTATCCAGAATAAAGATGGAATTGACCTTCTTATTTGCGTTCATGAATTTAAAGAAGCTGGCAAATACGTTATGGAAGAATGGCTTAACACCTATGATTTTTTACTTGTTTTCGCCGATTTTTGAAGTTTTTGATAAAATTAATTGCGAAATTGAAATAGCTTCTTCATTTTTATAAGTCAACAATCTGACGTTTTAGATTTAAACATTCAAAATGTTTTTTTATAAATTGTCAGGAGGAAACCATGAGCAAAAACAGAGAAGAAAACAAGAATACCCTTTATATTCCTGTAAACATCAAAACACGCTTTGAATTTTTTAGCGGTTTTGGATTTGCAGAGCTTACAGTTACAGCGTTAATAACGGCTTGCAGTATAATTACAGCTATATTGATTCCAAACATTGACACAGGACTTTTACAAAGGGGTTTTAATTATTCTAATCACAATAACAAGGGGGGACTTTGAAATTTCCTTTTTCCTTTAAAAAGAATGATGAAGAAACAAGTATGAAGTTAAGGCGTACTATGACAGCAAATGAATTTATCAATGTGAAAGATATTAAAGATGATATTGTTTACACAAAAGATAATCATTTGTTTGATAGGAAAAGAAATCATCGCAATAGATGGCAGTAAGTTCAGAGCGAGTAATAGCCGTTTATCATATCATAGTGAGAAAAAGATTGACGAGAAGATGAATTACCCCGTCGCAAGCGACGGGGTATCGGTAATACCTACGCGACAAGCCGCGAGGTGTGTACCTATTCATCGTAATCAAACATCATACCCAAAAAGTAGGTAAAATAAAAAATCGCATAGAAGAGCTTCAGGCTATGAAAGAAGAAGAGTATAAAAACGGTACGATTTATAGAACTGATAAAGATGCTCGTATGATGAAAGCCAACAACAATGGAACAGATATATGTCATAATGTACAAAATGTAAAGTAAGAATCTTTTCTGTGTTTTTGGTAATAATTGTGTAAGGGTTTTCAAATTTATATTTTCAGCGATAAAAGTAATTTAGCAAAAAATGCGCGTTGGAACTTTTCAACGCGCATTTTTTATTTTTAGCATGATTTATTAAGAAAATTATTTATCGTTATGCAATACTATAAACGGGAGATGAAGCTAATGGACAATGTAAACACTGTATTCAACGCACTGGCAATCATCGAAAGCCGGATTTCCGAAAAACTGACTGTCGAAATCATTGCTGGTAGTGTATATATGTCTAAATACTATTTTGGAAGATTGTCCGCGAAATCATTGGCAGCAGCGTTATGGAATATGTGACAAAACGGAAGCTAACCTTCGCAGGTA
This sequence comes from Holotrichia oblita, assembly GCA_023690525.1. Lineage (NCBI taxonomy): Eukaryota > Metazoa > Arthropoda > Insecta > Coleoptera > Scarabaeidae > Holotrichia > Holotrichia oblita. The sequence goes on from JALQSN010000203.1 coordinate 7,312, forward strand.
GGACACTTCTCGAATCAGACGATGCAATCCTCGATATCGCGTTAAGATTTGGTTATTCATCCCATGAAAATTTCACAAGAAGTTTTAAGGCTTATATGGGCGTAACACCCAAAGAATACCGCAAATAAATATATCAAATGTGAGATTATGACTTTGATAAACGAGCTTTTGTCAATACCCGACATCAGTGTATCATTGTTTGAAAGTTACCTTTTTCGGTTGAATATCATCTCTTTTGCGGCTGATATGGATATGTTCTGGCATCCTGATGATAGGGCTATGTTCGATGGTTTGACTGTGTTCGAGGAAAGTATATCCGAGGCTATAGATTTTTCCAAGTGTTTATATCTCCGGGGAATGATTCAGTGCTGGAGCAAGGTAAGCGTAAATACTTCACGAATATAGTGTATCAAGGAAATATACTGCTTTTCTACACCAACGGCAAGGTGGAAAAGTTAGACGAGATTCTTAGCGGTGAACAATTTCGGTATAATCTGCGAAAAGATAAATAATTTTACTCAATTTACGTATAAAGCTGCCGATAAATTGGCGTATACAGAAATTGAAAATAAACTCCGTGAAATCCATTTGGACATGAAACCGGAAGCGGAGGGATTAATGGAATGCGGTGGTGCAGTCATGTTTTTACAGTCTTTAATGAATTGATTACATCATTTGCCCGCGTTATATAATCTGAGCAATGGGATAGGAATCGTTCGGAACTTTTTGGACTATACTTCTCAGGATTCCTTGGGTCATTTGTGGGATATTCCAGACGATTCACAATTTACGATAGAGTTTGTTAATGTTTACTTCAAGTATCCGCATCAAGAAGATTATGTGCTTAAAAATATCAACATAAAAATAGACAGCCTCCAAAAACTGGCGTTAGTCGGTATGAACGGCGCTGGAAAAACCACATTGATTAAACTGATGATGGGATTTTATTTGCCGACAAACGGCGAAATACTCATCAATGGTATCAGCACAGCCGCGATTGAAAAGAAATCGTTGTACCGTTTGTTTTCTGTCGTTTTCCAAGAAGTGGAACTATTTTCCATGACACTGGCTGAAAACATCTCCATGCAACCATATGAAGAAACCGACATAGGCAAAGCAAAACACAGTATTGGATCCGCCGACTTGAACGACTTGCTTGCCGCGTTGCCCGATCACATGAATACAATGGTTACAAAAAACTTTGATGAGGGGGGGCATAGATTTTCCCGGCGGACAGAGGCAGCGAATTGCCATTGCGCGGGCATTGTACAAAGACAGGCCAATACTTATTTTAGATGAGCCGACGGCGGCGCTTGATGCTTTCGCGGAGAATGAAATTTACAATATCTTCTCAAACATGACGAGTGATAAAACTTGCGTTCTCATTTCACACCGGCTTTTCAGCGTTACTTTCTGTGATAAGGTTTTATTGCTTGATAACGGTGAAATATATGAATATGGGACTCATGACGAACTTATGCGGAAGTCTGCGCATACATTCAAGGTCATAGCCTCCGGCTTCGTGAATGTAATAATATCCTAGGTCACTGTCTTCGTGAATGTCTGTGTACAGGGCGTATTCATCTAAGCGGTCGAGAATATTCATCGTGTCATATATGTATGGTGATTCGTGTTCGATTATAGCCTTTAGCGTTTCCAGTTTACTGGTATCACGATTGTTGATACGTTCTGCTAATTCGTTGAGTTCGCTAAGATTGTCGTACTCGCCAATTTCAAGCCCTAAGTCGTTTTCGTTGTCAGTTATAAAATATTCTTCATAGCTGCTTGCCAATGCCTATAGTGTGTAGAGTAGCGTTTAATTCTGCTTCGATATAGGGCAGTTCCAGCCATTGACTTACAAGCTCGCCCTCAATATATTTTCCAAGATTCGTTAAATAGATACGCATAGTTTCACTCTCCTTGTTGATACTAAAAGTTGAAGGTGCTTAATAACTCTTTAATTTGTTTCCTACTTGTAGTGCCATAAGGATACATCAGAATCACTTGCAGGAAACCTACTATAAACATTTACCCTAATAGGTTAAAATCCGCTTAGAAATCCTTTAGAACACCCTGAAAATGAGTATTGTATGCAAGTCACTGTTTTAAATATTGCTATCTCTTTTTACCTTATTTGCGTCAATATCGTCTTTATAATCCACCAAGCCGATATTGACAGAACGTAATCCAAGTAGACACGCACGGCCTCATCTGTTCCACAAATTGAGCAAATGGCGTGATAAAGCGTTACGCGAAGTACCCTGTATCAAGCGAGAGATATCACAACGTAAACAAATGGAAAAATATTCAAATTTCCTTTTGTTTTGCATTTCCGCATAGACTGCGATTATGCCAAGTGCTAAATGTTCAGTGGCGGTAAAGCCATCATTAGGGATAAGTGAGCTACCGCATAACGGGCAGTCGTATTTTCTGTTTTCACTCATAATTATACAATTCTTTCATGATAAAATAGTTCATAAGATAGTCATACTATCCAATGTAGCAGATGATGGTAAATATAGGACAGCAGGAAGTTAAGATCGATATAATAAGTTCTTTAAGAAAATAAAAAAACTCCACTATGTTATTTCATAGTAGAGCTATAGTCAGCTATACGGATGAACAGTTTGAAAGATCGATATTGAAAGTATATAAAATTAGCATTCATAAAAACAAGAGATTAAATGGTGTAGTAACCACAGTGGATTACTGCACGTTAGCCGAATATGAAATAGGGGATTTTATTTTTAACGAAAAGATTGTAGATATTGCCGAAAAGATGAATGTGAATATACAAACATTGCGGATACTTATTTATTAAAAAGTTGAGCTATTGCAAAACGGCATAATTGTTGAATTTGAGCAAACTGATGAATACAAGACTAGAAAGAAGCATGAGAATATAGTTGCTGCACACAAAAAAACGAAAGATGAATTTGCAGAGCAGTATAGCTGTGATGCTAATAAATACGATTATTGTTATGATGTGTTCGGCAAACTTATGAATCTCGATTATATCAATAAAGTGCGTAACTATTATGTACAATGTACAAAAAACCCTTCTATGGAACCAAGTACCATTCTTTTGGGTTCTTTTTTGTGTACTCTTTTTTTGAAACTCAGATTCTTTCGGCAAAGGAAATTTTGCATATTCCAGCGTCATCGGCCAAAGCTTTTTTATAAGCTGTACGTTGGAGTGTTATTGAGGCTATATTATGGGGCAAAAGGTTTTAGCCTATAGATGGTTTCTTCACCGTAAGTTTTTTTTAACTTAAATTGTAGGCAGTGATTGACAATAGGACAATGTTTGTCGTAAAATAAGATTGATTCATTATATATTATACATTATATATTGCAAAATTAATGTGCAAAATGAGAAGGGGTCTTGAAAAATGAAATGGTTCAATAATTTAAGGATGCGTTGGAAATTGCTGCTTGGTTTTGGAATGATTTTAGTGCTTACATTTGTATTGTCTGTTGTGGCTATTGTAACTTTAAAAAATTCAGATGCGAAATATTCCTATTTATTACGCTTTCCTAATGAAAGGCTCATGCGTTTATTAGAAACAAAGGAAAACTTTACAGACATGCGCCGCCTTGCCGTCAGCGCGGTTGCGCAGTACGAATACAAAGACCTTCTTAACAGCTATATGGCGCAATATAATGAAACGTACAGCAAGTCGCTCAGTACTATTGACGCTTATATGGACTTAAACAAAAATGACAATACAAGAGACTCGGAAACCTTGAAGGTATACAATCAAAAAGCGGAAGCGTTAAAGATGGCGATTAACAACTACAAAACACAAATAGCGGAACCGGCATCAGCATTAGCTCTAGAAGATAACTTTCCTGAAGCAGTAACTGTTCTCCAGTCGGGCGCTTCTATTATAACAGAAGCCTTAAAAATCATTGATGAGTTAAATGAAAATGCCTCATCCTATATGCACGAAACATCTGATAATGCTTCTGTTGAAGCAGAGCATAACGTTTACCTTTTAATTGTACTTTCGGCTGCAATATTTATTTTATCGATAATGATTGCGATTTTAATAAGCTCTTTGCTTGTAAAACACTTACATCGGTTGATAAGCATAATGGATAATCTTGTGAAAGGTAATCTGAATATAAATAAGGGGGAGGTCTCAAAAGACGAGATTGGTGCATTGCAGCAAAATGTTTATTCGGTAATTGATTTGATTAAGAACATACTAAGCGATTTATCTCACCTTACCCATGCTTTCACAGATGATGGCGATTTTGAGTATAGGATTGAAAGCGGCAGGTATAAAGGGGCATATCAAGAATTGATTGTGGAGGTAAACGCTTTTTCTGATGAATATGTCTATGATATAAGACAGCTTTTAACTTTTATTGAGCAAATAGGAGTCGGTAATTTTAGTGTCGAAATAAAAAAATATCCAGGTAAGAAAGCTTCCATAAATAGAAGGGTTGACACTATGAAAACCACTTTGAAAGATATGTACGCCGAAATGACGAATCTTGCCGATAGCGCGGTACGTGGCAAATTGGACGTTAAAGCAAATACTGAAAAATATCACGGGGATTGGGCAGCTTTACTAAATATTTTAAACCAATTGATGAAAGCTATTGAGGCTCCTATTAAGGAAGCATCGGATGTGCTAAGTCAGGTTTCAGCCGGTAATTTTGATAATAAATTAGAAGGCGATTATCAAGGCGACTTTCTAATAATTAAAGAGTCCATCAACAATACAGTAACAAATGTTGCCTCTTACATAAATGAAATATCAAATGTCCTGAGTTCCATATCGGATAGCAATGATTTAGACCAAGCGATAACACGTGAGTATGTTGGCAAGTTTTCTAATATTAAAAACGCTATAAATAATATAATCGGCACATTCAACCGTATTATATCGGATATTTTGACGGCTTCCGAACAGGTGGCTTCTGGAGCCAAACAAGTTTCCGAAAGCAGCATGTCATTATCCCAAGGAGCAAGCGAACAGGCCTCCTCACTTGAAGAGATAAGCGCTACAATTACCACTGTTAATGAAAGTACAACAAAAAACGCGGAAAATGCCAGAAATGCTGAAAATTTGGCAATATCTTCCAAAAACAACGCCCAGAAAGGCAATCAGAACATGAACAATATGCTTACTTCCATGATGGAAATCAATAATTCGTCCAGTAATATAGCAAAAATCATTAAAGTAATAGACGAGATTGCTTTTCAAACTAATTTGCTGGCGCTTAATGCAGCGGTGGAAGCGGCAAGAGCTGGTGAGCATGGTAAGGGCTTCACTGTTGTTATGGGGGAAGTGCGTAATCTAGCTGGAAGAAGCCAGAGTGCTGCTAAGGAAACTACAAACATGATTGACAAATCTGTTAACAATGTCAAAGAGGGTTCGCAAATAGCTGATATAACAGCAAATGCCCTAAATACGATTATGGAGGACGTTAGCGAGGTTTCAGGTATTATTACAAGCATAGCAGAATCCTCTAGAGAGCAAGCGGAAGCAATCAGCCAAGTTACGATTGGCATTTCGCAAATCACGGAGGTTGTTCAAAATAACTCGGCAATATCGGAAGAAGCCGCTTCTGCTTCTCAGCAACTTTCCAGCCAGGCCGAGGTATTGAAAAGCCTTGTAAGTGTGTTCAATCTTAAAGAGCTATAGAGATAAATGAGCATAATCATGTATGATGATTAAAACGATAGATCTTCAATAACTTTCGCAAGTAAATTAATAGTAAACGCAAATTTTATAAGACAAGGCCATATTGAGCCTTGTCTTATTTTTGGTGTGCCCGGTATGGGTTCTATTCTTGACTCACAACTGAAAAATTTACAATACACTACTAATTGTAAATTTTTGTTAGTAGCTAAAACTCTAATAAATATATTTGACATCAATTTATTTCAATACAATTTTTGTTTGAAAGATAATAATTTATTATAAGATATATCTAACTGACAAAAAATATTTTTATATAACATTACCCAGTTTTAAAATTGTGGGTTAAGATTAGTTTAAGGGACAGGGGAATGATGGTTATCTTGTGAACTTTTTCACTGCCGCAAAAAGGACATTTTACTGTTATTGTTTTTGTCACAATCATAATTACCAACTTTCTTCTTTGATAGTTATTATATCATACATAATTTTATATATTTTAGAACATAACATAAAAAAGAGTAACTAATTTCCTAATATCATTAAATTAAGCAAGTAAGGACAGCAAGAAAAACAATAAGAATGAGAGAAAACACCCAAAAGCCAGACAAAGCAAATTACGAATAATGGCCTTTGGTGTTTTTAATGATTTAGGACAGCAAAACAAAGCCACCATCAAGTCGCCGAAAAAACGGTGCGGATTTGCACTAAATTATCCTATAGATAAAGCTCACACGCCCTCCCCTTTGACTTAAGTTTGCGCCGATAACTTCGCCCGTCCCGGATCGGTAATATGTACTTTTGGATAAGCGGCACAATGTCCGGTGAATCGTCATCATCACGGTGTTTAAAAAAGTGGATGCAAATGATGACCGCCATTGTAAAGTTGACCTGACCGGACCTGATAGCAATATTTACGGTTTTTCTGCCGGAGGACGACACTATTGGTCACGGCTTCGCAGAAATTATACATGATTTAGCTTTGACACTATTTCCTGTATGATGAAGCTTGCCTTTTTGGAATGCAGAGCCGAAAGACCGAGCGCATATTTCAGTTCCCGAAACCATGTTTCTATCCCCCAGCGCAAATGATAAAGCTCACAGATCCTATCAGGGAGGCAGGAACTCGTCTTTGTCCAAGTTTGTGATGATTGCCTCGTAGCTGCTGTCCGTCAGCTTGAACCTGAGTGCCCTAAAAAAATCGGGTAAAATCCATCATCATCAAAGTACTCAAAATTGACATTGGAAGGTAAAAACCTGTATAAATCAGACTGCGTCTTTACATCCTTGGGTTGCTCTCTCGTCAGCGTTAAGCGAATTTCGATGTCAAAATCAGAGTCCGGCACCTAAAGCCCGCAAGAATCGCGTTACTGTGGATGTCCTCGGCTCTGATTAAATAATGCCAACCACAATTTCCGATATGCGCGAACAAGTTGTAACTTTCATAATTGCGATCCGCAATAATAATGACCCTGTCCTGTATTTTGGAGCGTCCTGCCCTGCCATTTTTACCAACGCCTTGCGCTCATCTCGCCTCGTTTAAGCTGGATAGTATAATCGACATATAGCCTTACCTTATTGCACAAATCATACAAAGCGTTGAGACCGTGAGCGTCCTGGGAAGTTTGAATATACGCATCGTGATCCTTTGGGTTGCCCTGAACTTTGATGTCCCACCTATCAGTCCCAAGCAGGCAGGCGGTAGTCGCCATAATCTTTTTTCATGCTCAAGGAATCAGTAAATTCACGAAAAAGATATTCGAATGCCTCAGGCAGGATCTTTTCCCGTTGCTGAACAAAAGCAGAAGCGATCGCGGTGCGGGGGGCATAATTAAAATGCTCCAGCAATTCACGATTCGGGCTGCTGCCGCCCATTGACAATAGTATTCTTATGGTTTCCACAAATGACAGCTTCCGTTCACGTGTAAAGCTTTCTTCCGATTTTTTCACAAACAACTTTGATACCTCCGTCATTTCATTCAAAATGCCCATTAGTTTCGCCTTAATAACCTCGGCAGCCATATTGCAGACCCCCTTAAAAATCGTATCACTTAAGGAGCTTCGCCGATTTTTACGACATCTATCAAGCACTTGTTAGAAGTTTTTATTAAATTCTTTATGAATTGTTATGCAAAAAAAGAGCCAGGTTTGTTATTTAGCCTGACTCTTTTCGTTTTACGCTAACTTAATGACATTAAGTCATATGCTGCCTCTAAACCGCGGTATGTTAAAAACCTCAATAACAGAACTGCGGCTTTTTTGCTAGTTCGTCAGCAGTCCCATTAAGAATAAAAATATCGTTTCCTTTGCCATTGGGCGTAGTAACAATAACAAGCTTGTATTCGGCACTTTTGACGCTGCCGTTCAAAAATATCCTGACGCAAAACCGCTTTTTCATAGTGGTCGTGGGTTTCAGTACACGTACAGGGTGTTTAAGGTGAAACTGGACGCGCAATGTACTATTTGCAGCGTTTCAGTGATTATAACTCTCTTGAAGCGACCATTGAGCGGTAACCTAGGTTTTTACAATGGCCGCCGTTACCAGGAAAAACCCGGTGGTTTGGCTCCAGTGGAATTTCTCGCTATGTTTTTGGCGGCATAGAAAAGCGGACTACTTTTTCAATAGCCGACTTTGATAATATATTTTTATTTTTTCATCTATCTACTTAACAGAGATTAGTTCAGATGGCTCTTTTGGCGTTGGGTTTGCCAAGAATGCCTTTGCGTTTCAAATCCAGCAGTTTGTTGAACAACTAAATTTTTTAGAAAACGAGGTCGAGGAACTTGATCAGCAAATCCCCTATCTGCTTCATAAAGCAAATGAAGTAATCATCACTATCCCCGGCAGTGGCGACACATCAGCAGGCATTTATCCTCATCAACGAGATTGGTGATATCAACCGTTTTGGCGCTCCAGGAAAGCTCGTGGCATTTGCTGCTTTGTAATATCATCTTTACCATTCTACAGACCATATGAGCAAAAACTGCCTAAAAAACGACAAGTAGAATGAGGCAATACCAATGCCGATTATCTAAGTGGCTGGCATTATCTTTTGAACATGATTATTATGTCAAAAAATTGGTTCCCAATCTTACCAAATGGTATGAAGACAATGGTGATTCACCCGCTTTTGATACCTATATGTAGTCCAAAATTGATAAACAAGAGGCTTTTATGATTATTGATTCCCATCATGATTGCCTAGGAATCGTTGCGATTTCAAGAAAAAATAATCGTATTACATTCTTCGGCGTTCGTTATCCATAAAACCGATTTACAAACAGTTGGCTTGATAACGCTCTTATTTGCAATGCCTTCAATTCTTTAGACAACACCAAACCCATCTACATAAATCAAATTACCAGTTTATCTTTACGAATACAACAATATAAAGCACTTTATTGTCGCTTGAGTTTCATTCTCACGGGCAATCCTGTTAATGCTTTTGAAAAACCTCCAAAATCTTCATAATTTCCCTCTTGACTTTTTATAGCTGGTCTTTTGTATTCAAGCTTTATGATTATTATTCCTATTCCCTTAGTTGGATTATGGTAACTATTATGATAACTACTTCAAGTCAGGCATATCACACATTGTTCATTTAAGTATTTCCGTCACGCTTTCAAATTTCAGTCCAGAACCTTCCAATACAATGTTGTTAGATTTCATGAATATATTATCTGTTTGTTTGTATTCAATCATTTTGACTAGATTTGAGAGATCATTAACGGAAGTGCTTAGTATATCGCTTCTCGTTTTTAATATATCTTTTTTTGTATATCCTCTCAGTGCCATATCCTTAGCAAAGCCGATTTGGGGTTCTGCTGAAATATCAAACCATCCGTCCCATTCGTTAACGCACGAGATAATTATATTATCTAGTTCCGCTTGGGTTATGTTAGAATTGTTTATAAAATCTTTTATACCGAATAATATTTCCATAACTTTTTGAACATCCGGAGCCTTCCCAATGCTGAACATATATGTACCATCTGTATCAGTCATTGTATGAACGTCGTATGCACCTAAACCTCTCATTGCAGGATAAAGATAGGCGCTTTCAATATACGTCATAAGAACTTTCAATTTGGAAGAATACACATACCCTTTGTCTGTTACATTTCCGCTTACCGCCAGCTCAAGAACAAGATTTTCGTTGGCACTGTTATCAATAAGCACCATACTGTAAAAAGCCTCCGGTAAAACGTTCGGCACAGTCTCATATTTTGTATTCTCAAGACATGCAAAAAATTGTTTGCTATATTCTTTTAGTGTTTTAATATCGCTTTCATTTCCAGTAATGCTTATTGATAATTGATTAAGGTTAAACACAATCTTGCTGGTAGTCTCAAGTCTTTCCTTCAAATCGGTTAATTTGATGCTTTCAGTATATTTGCTTAAATATTCAAAATAATTCTTCGTTCCATAACCGCCAATCCCATATGATAGCAAACTGAATCTGTTTCCATATGCTGTAGGGGTGGCCACGTAATCAAAAATAGGCGATATTTTATTTACATAAAAATCTACATTGCCTTTAATTATAGAGATTTCATTTTTCATTTCTTTGCCACCAAGTATATCCGGATTTCCTAAAATCCCTGCTAACCTTTCGATTTTATCTTGCATATCTCGCTCTTTGCCTGTTAGTGTAACATTTAATGCCGACGAATATTTTTTACGGTCATAGAAGTCGTTGTATGTTGCAATGTTAAAGGCTATACCCTCAATTCCGTTTTTAGCGATGTAGGCGTTATATAAATCAACAAGCAGCTTGGCGTCTAAAAGCTGTTCCTGATTCAGGTTAGTCACGTCAAAAACGAAAGAAAGGTTTGGGTTGGGCGACTTGTCCGTTATCGTGTAATAATACTCAACGCCTTGAATATTTTCAGTCGCGGTACTAAACCCTAAATCTATATCCCTAAAATCACTTAAACTGAGAGTAGGTCTTTTTATAAGTATTTCTTCAGCTTCCGGGGCGTTTGACCATTTTTCATATTGTTCTGTATCGATTTTGATTTTTTGAATTTCATCCTGTGAATATTGCTTTATCTTCGGATTGGTCTTTTCTGTTCCGTTACGCGCTTCGCCTATCGCCATGTTTTTATTGTGAATAAAATATTTTTCTAAAACATTTTTTACATATCCCTCATTTTCAGAACAATTCAAATTATCATAAATAGTTTGGCTGCTAATATACAGAAATGGATCGTTCCCATAAATAAAGCCTTTTAATATAATATCACTTAGATTGTATATGTGATCATTTAGGCTTATATTGCCGTCACTGAGACATTGGCTCCATTCCTTATAATCCAGCGGTTTCTCATATAGGCTCTTTGTTATTTCATTATATTCTTTAAGAAACATTTCTTTACTTTCAATATCCAAAGAAATATATCCTGTACTGGCTATACCTTCCATATCCCAGCCGACAATGAGCGTATCTTCCCCATTTTGTTTCAATTGGCTATGAATTAAGGAGCTTAGCGCGTTAAAAGTAATGACTTCTTTAACACTGGCTAACTTTGGGCCGGAAAATAATATTCCCGCAGAAACATTATTCTCAGATTGTTTTTCGGAGACAATATTGACTGTAGCATTTTGGGCGATATAATCTGTGAACTCATCTATAACCTTGGTTTCGCCGTTATCAAATTTATTCAAATAGTTGTTTAGAGTACTGAAAGCCCATCTTAAATCCTGTGATCCGGACAGAATGACAATTGAATTGGATGGTTTATAATAATTTTTGAATGTAGCCAAAACCTCTTCATAACTTAACTGTTCTATTTCACTTATGCTACCGCCGCTGTCTCGGTTATAACGACCGTCTCCATATAACGCACTGTACATGGCTTCATTGATTTGGCTGTCTACACCATCACTGCCCCGGTCTTTTCCGCGTATTTCGCTGTATACCACACCGCTATATTGAATTTTACCTTCGGAATACTCAAGTCTTACTCCCTCGCGCTTAAATATATTTTCTTCTTCCAGCAACATAGGCTCGAACACCCCATTTAAATAAACATCCACAAGGTTTTGAAACGCCTGGTTTTTGGAAGCGACGGCATAAAAGGTACAATCATTGCCAGTAAAAGCATTCATAAACGTCGGTACAGAGGTTGACTGCATATATCTTTGCATATTTAATGACGGATATTTTTTTGAACCACATAGTACGCTATGTTCCAGAACATGATTGGCACCATGGTCATTAGCCGGTGGTGTTTTGAACCCGATAGAAAATGCTTTTTCGTTTTTGTTGTTGTCCAAATATATAACAGTCGCGCGCTTATACTCATAAATCCATGCATCCAACGCCGGAACCAACTGCTTTTTAACTAAAGCCATATTATACTCTGAGGTTCTTATATTATTAATATCCAGGACGACAGATGCCGCAAAAGCGATATTAATGTTTGCCATAAAAATCAGAGAAAAGCACAGCAGCATATAAAAACTCTTTTGCCTAATATTGTTTTTTCTTTTATTTATCACTTTAAACCCTCCCCACCCTAATCATTCTTTTCTTATTTTTCAACTGTAATAATAATGTCCAAGACATTACTATTTATATTTGAGTCATCAGCTTTAATATAAATTTTATATTTACCGGCATCTTTATCTTCAAGAATTTCCCATGCGGTTATGGGGCTTTGCATATTGCCGCAGGATGTGCTTGTGTATGCTCCGTCTTTTACATAACCTACGGTAAAAAATCCCCCCTCCAAACGCCTTTCATCTCTACATATGGCGTTTACCCTGACAATATTACCCTTTTCAAGTGCAAAACCGTCGCAGTCTTCTGTTTCAATGACTACGCCTTTTTCCGTAATGGATACGTTAGTCGCTCTATATGCCTTATAGCTGTTTGAAGGCAAATTAAAATTATAAATGCTGAGAGTTTCAAGCTTGGATAATGCTAGCTCTTTTGTTTCTTCCTTTGCGATTATCTTCTTCATCTCCGAAGGGCTTGCTGCACTGGAATATGAATCATTGTCGGTTGTTTTCAAAGCGTTTGCTTGAATGACAGAAATATCCGGTGATACTATTATAAAAATACCTAAGACAATCAGCATTACCGCCAAACATGTTGTTACTATGCTCTTCATAATCATCTCTCCCTAAACTATTTATTCGCCGAACTCTGTAGCTCGGCTGTTCACAAGATAATCATAACGCAAATATTCGGGCGTATGGGGAATTCTGTTTGAATTGTTGATTTATCTGTTTGAATTGTTAATGACTTTTTCGGATTGGCGCGCCAATAAAAAAATACAGCTCAAGTTATAGCAATAAGAGATAGCTATAATTTGAGTTGTATTTTAGTGTTTTTGGACATACTGGAGGTATTGGCCTGAGCAAAATACGGCATGGACTTATTTTCTTATTTTGGGTTAAATATTGAGCATCATGGTAAGTCTGAAAATATTATCGGAATATTTATGCTCAATACTTCCGCCATATTTTTTAACGATGCTCTCCATGCTAAACACGCCTAAACCGTGATTTAATGTATTTTTTTTACGGGTTAAAAGAATTCCGTTTGTAGATATAGGCTCAATATCCGCATAGTTCTCTGTTTCAATAAGCAAAAATTGCTTATGGGCTTTAATTGTTAAATTAATTTTCCTTTTACTTTTATCGGAAACCTTCTCGCTGGCCTCAATAGCGTTATCTAATAAATTGCTTAATAAGACACATAATTCGCTTGAGGAAATTTTTAGGTTTTCTTCTGCATGAGCAGCAACGTTAAAATTAATATTTTTCTCTAAAGCTATGGCTCTTTTTTGATTGATTACAATATCTATAATTTCATTGCCGGTCTTAATAATCATAGGCACATTTTGGAATGTAGTTTGTACTTCTCCAATATATGATATAGCCTTTGCGTTTTCTTTTTCATTCAAATAGGCTTGTATAATGCTCAGATGGTTATCTAAATCATGCCAGAGCTTTCTTATCTCTTTATAGTTTTTCTCGTTTTCGAGTATATATTTTTCTGTCAGGTTCTTTTGATGTTCTACCAATGCGGTCTTTTGCCTGTCAACAAAATATTGGCAGAGCAATTCGAATACAGCAAAAACAAAAATGTCTGAAACCATGATACATATTGACGTAGTGGAAATAGCTGCCAGCGTAACCTTTTGAAAATTTATATCAGTATGCAAACAAATCTCAAACAAAAAAAGCAAAGCAGCTGCCGATAAAAAATAAATACCAACAATAAATGCAAAATATCTGAAAGGGATTTGAATTTTTGTAACTTTTCTCTTTGCTATGAAATAAAGTATAAAAACGAATATAACTTTTGTTAAACACTTAAATATTATCCTGTCAATTGACGCGGGATTAAGCACCAGATTTACGGTGTTTTGAATACCAAACGCCAGTTGAATGACATAAAAAAGAAACAGATCTACAAATATCGTTACTACGCTGTAAATTATAATATAGAACGCCTTTTTACTCACAAGCCCTTCGAAAAGCACCATGCCAAAAATAAACGCTGTAATTGTCCTTATAATCATATTGGGAGAAGAAAAAGAATTATACAAGGCAAATCCTGTCAGCAATATAGTTGCGGCAAGAATGGAGATTATATGAGTTGTAAAGCTGTGTTTTTTTCTTCCTGATATGTAGGAAAAAAAGAAATACATTATAATAACGTCAACAAATGAGAATAAAAATTCTGAAATGGGTGCTATAACTGAAATGAGTTTTTCTGACAAATAGACTAACATAGGTAAACTGCTCCTTATCTTAAATAATCCGCGATAGCCTTATAGACCTCTTTCAGCTTAGGGCGGCTTATGTCAAAAGTATCGCCGTTATCCATAATTAGTGTGTTTTTGTTTATACCGTCAACGTATTTTATATTGACAACTGCATACCGGTTTATAAGTATAAATGCTTTTTTACAAACTAGCGTCTCTATATCTGAAAGCGTACACGAATTAAGCGTATAATAGGAATTGCTGCGGACAGCCACCTTTACTTTTCTATTTTCATAGACAAAATACAATATTTCGTTTACGGCTAACCTAATAATCCCGTCATTTGTTTTGAAGCTGAATATTTGACTGGTTTGGTTTAAAATATCTATGGCTTTTACAAATGCATCTTTTAAATCATTTTTCAAATTTCTTTTTAGAACAAATTTTAGAGCATTATATCCAAAAGCTTCAAAAACCTTATCTTCCATAGAGGTAACAAATATTAACAAGCTTTCTATGCCGTTCGTTCTTAAAATGCCGGCTGTTTCCAGCCCGTTTATTATGGGCATATCTATATCTAAAAAAATAATATCATAATGATTTGACGATTTTTGGATGGCAGCTAAAAATTCATGACCTGATTCAAATTTATATATGTCAACCTCTATATTTAGCAATCCCGCATATTCCAAAATATATGAATAAATCATCTCTAAATAATTTTTATCATCGTCGCACAAACCTATTCTAAGCATGACGCCCCCCCTTTTTTCGTGTGATATATAACATTTTAACATGAATTGGCGCAAAAGCAACTAATCCTTAACGCAAAAATTTACATCACAAGCACCTGACAAAAATTGCGGCGGCCAGCTAAACGTTTAAATGACATAGCCGTTTGCGGCGAATGCCGGACGCGCCCTGGCACTACTGAAACCGGTTTCCAGACACGGCAAACGCGAACTACATACTCGGCAGTACGCTGTATAACGAGATAATGGCTGCCCATGGGATAACCGTGTTGTAACAAAGGAAGAGGCAACCGCCATTTCTGCCCTTTTGATTTCCCCCGGCGGCGTGAAAGCATAGGAAAGTCTTGCCATAGCCGATATCACTATATATGTCAAAAAAGGTGTAAGTTATGGTTTGGCGGATTGCGGAGCCTTGATTTATTTCAGCGATGGCATGAACCAATACGGCACAAACTCACCCCTCTGGAGAACATCACAGCGGAGGCGTTAAAGGGTGCGGGCGGCGTAACTGCCATGTGGAACGCGACAAAGACGCAGACCCAAAACTACCTTGCCCGCCGTGAGCGCGTATATAAAGCTGTACTTGCGTTAAACCTCAGAGGCATCGCAAAAACTCCCGGGGAAATAGCCGTGGACAATGCCATAGCGGACGGCGTATTGACAGACCGTACACACGGGCTTGGTGTTCTTTCCGGCACGATAAAGGCGAACCCTGAGTATATCAAAATTGTGTTTGAATCGCTATCACGCGAAAATGACATGAGCGGGGAAACGGAACGCCCCGCAAAGACTACAAAAAAGATCGTCCTATGGAACTTTTTGTATGTAGACGCACTTGTGAATGTACGAATCATTATAACGATAATAATTATCGGTGTAACGTCGTACTTAGCCGTAAAGCAGATAATAGACGCGGCAACGTTTACTTGCCGGAGCAGTCGTGACGTATTGCTTTAACAGGAAAGAGCAATAATCCTCTTTGCCTTCCTGATGGATTCTGATTTGCACAAAGTATGACATTTCTGATAGGAAGATACTCCGGCGATGGATAACGAAGTATAATGGTCATGAAGATTTTAAGCAACCGAACAGCGGAGGTGCAATCTACATGGCTAGAAATACAACGCTGGACGAACGATTTGAAATTGTCAGTCATTGTAAGCCAATAACAAGGATTATGGCAAAACAATCGATAAATATAGCGTATCCCACCAGCAAATTTATGGATGCGAGAAAGATGGAGCTGATGGGCTTGTTGACTGCCATGGCAAGCGTAAAGACGAAACCTCCATGGGCGCGCTCAGTTGAAGCTCCAAAAGGCAGAAAATCTAAGGCTACAAATGGAGAATGAATTGTTAAAAAATTGGAGGCGCTCGAAAGGGGGCGAAACATAGATTAAGCTTGGTGCGCCTTGAAACGAAATATTTAGCGGTAAAAAGTCTGAATGAGAAAAAACACTATCCTATTAGTACGCTTTGCGAAATCCTTAATCTTAACCGTTCTTCCTACTACAAATGGCTATGACGCGGCCAATCTGCGCAAGAAGCTAAAGATAAAGAACTGATAGAGCATATATATACACTCTATCAAGAATCCACGGGATATTTGGATACCGACGTATGCAACTTAACCTAAAACGCCGGTTTAATTTATTGCAACAAAAAGCGTGTTTACAGGGTCATGCGTGCGATTGGGATGAAATCGGTGATTCGTCCAGAGAAATCTAACTACATAAAATCAACGCCAGAAATCACAGCGGAGAATATCCTGAGCCGCAATTTTACTGCTGAGCAACTTAACGAAAAATGGCTTACAGACGTTACGGAGTTCAAGTATGATGATGGCTGCAAGCTGTATCTCAGTACATTCTCAACCTCAAAGATAAAAGCATCATTTCCTATGCCGTAAGCCGCAGTAATAATAACCAGCTTGTTTTTGACACTTTTGACGCTGCCGTCCAGAAATATCCTACCACAAAATCGTTGTTTCACAGTGACCCGGGATTCCAGTATACCAGCAATGTGTTCAGAGCAAAGCTTGACGCTCAAGGCATGACACAGAGTATGTCCCGCGTTGACCGCTGTATCGACAACGGCCTGATGGAGGCGTTTTGGGGAACCTTAAAAGCGGAAATGTACTATCTTCGTAAGTTTTTGGACTATGACAGCTTAAAGGATGTCATTGAACGTTATATTTACTTCTACAACAACGGGAGATTTCAAGCACGGTTGGGTGGTCTCGCGCCGATAGAGTGCAGCGTTCTATTGCACACGGCGGTGTAAATCGCCCCAAAAAAAAGTAGACACCTCCCGGTATCCATTTCAATAATTGTATTTTTCCTTTATCGGTCTTACTGAAAATATATTTAAACGTTCTCGTAAAAAAGGGGAAGTACTTTTGTGTTATATAGAGTCTATAAATATGGCAGGCTGGAGGCAACCGGGAGCCAAATTGCTTGTTCGGTACGTTATTGTGCTTGGAATACTAAATATTTCCATTGTCCAAACGGTTCTTCTAAAGACCATTCATCGTGATATTCAAATCCAGAATCCTTTGCAATTTCGATTATTCTACTGATTCGATGAAGATAAAAAGCTCGATTATATTTTTCACCGTTTATTTCAACATAGCTTCTTTTTTCACTAAAGCCATCACCCTCAACAAAGGCTATAAATAAAAAGCCAGACGATCTAATATGATTTATAAAGTTGTTAAATATTAGCTGTAAATCAACATCCTGGATATGTACTATCAACGCTATAGACGCAATTCCATCAAAGATTCCTAAGATATATCTATGCCAACAACATCGGCTCCTAAATTAGCAAGGCGCATACTCTCATATCCGGTTCCACATCCTGCGTCAAGAATACGAGGTTTGTCTTTAAATAAAGCAATGAATTTTTGAAGTAATGGAAGCATTGTTTGATCGGCATACCATTTATCTGCCCATTCATTAGCGGTTGCGTTGTAAAAATCTTTGACGCCTTTTATTTCTTCATTCATAATGCCACTCCCGCACACTACTATATTTTGTTTATACTTATTATATAACCTATAACTTTCAAATCAATTTTAACATACATTCATTTTGCAAACAAGGTCATAAAAAAACGGAAAGATTAACTTTCGTGAATCCATCCGTTTTTTATTTTTTATTTGTCTACTTGATAAGGGGTGGTTCACTGAATGTTACGGAGGGATTTTTTATTTTTCCTTTTCTTTACATACTCGGACGTGCATGGTATAATATAGATAAGAGTATTATTGAAAGGGGCCGAAAATTATGGCAGAAGAAATCGCTACGAAGCCGAAACGAAAAACAACCACCTCGTCACAGGTAAAGCATCGTTATATGGATAAAGTCTACACGCGGATATATGCTGATTTACCGAAAGAACTGGTTGCCAATTTCAAAGCGGCAACGAAAGAACACGGCACAACGACAGCGGAGGTGTTCTAATATAGATAGAGTTAAGGGAGCGAATGGTAAATGACCCCGAATTAGACAAACGAAAATAATGACCTTGATAATTTCAGTTAATAATTTCAAACAGTTTGGCTTACCTTTACGCTTTCTGCAAGAAATCGCCGTATTATTTTAACCTTGAATTGTCAAGTTAAGTGCAAGGGTAAAGAAAAAAAGACTTCGTGGGGAGGCGAACCTAGGTATTTGCAGGGTCTAGGATTTAGTTTATTGACAAACAGGGCAATATCATCTTCCGAGCATAGCGCAATGTTATAAGAGTTGGGCAGATATTCCCTAAGCCGCCCATTGGTGTTTTCATTCGTACCTCTCTGCCACGGAACATGTGAATTCGGGAAGTAGAAGGATAACCCATCTAAGTAAGGCTTGTGTTATCTGCACATGTCTAGAAAACTCTTTTCCACGGTCTGGCGTCATTGTCCTTCTCTTTTTCTTGGGCAAGCTGGAAAGCAAAGCAATCATTTTTTCAGCTAGTAGGGATGAATATTCTTTGGTTACTTGACCAGCCACCAGATAACGGCGACATCGGTCGGTTATAGTTACAAGGCAGGCAGAACCCGTTTTATCCGCAACCGTGTCAGCTTCCCAATGGCCAATGGTCTGGCCGCCGTTAGTCTCTTCAAGCCGTTCTTGAATCCGGTTGCTGATTACAATCTTGTTTCTGGTTTCTACCGTTCCTTTGCGCCGCCTTGTTTTACCCAGAAGACGCAGCCGCCTGACAACTCCACGATTGCCATGAGAAAGTTTTCGGGTATCTAGCTTACCGGTATAAGTTCTTCTGTATATGTTGGAATAGCTGACCCCAAGAACGTTGTTTTCATGAGTAAGGCGATTTGCTATTTGTTCTGGCGACCATTGTTCTTCTAAGAATAAACGCATTCTTGTACTTTTTAAGTACACATTTTCAAGAAGATATTTACGGCAGCACTTTTTACCACGATCTTGGTATTTCTTCTGTGCTCCGATAGCAAGGTATACCTTATTTGAGCCTTTATTCCGCCTAAGCTCCCGCGAAATTGTTCAAGCTGAACATCCTATTTTTTTGCACGAAAAGTTCATATATCTTTTCTTGCTCGTTAATGCTAAGATGCTTATAATGGCTCATTGTTTGAAATCCCTCCACAAGGGTCTTCGCAAACACTATGTTAGTAGATTTCTCCCTCTGAGTCATTTCTTTTTTCTGTTCCACTTACAGTGTAAATTCAAGATAGAAAAAATAAACACTTGTAATCTTATTTAGAAAAGTCCCAACATTATCCATTACAAGGATATATCCAATTTTGTGTGCCATGAACAAATTTTAGGTTATTTTTGACAAGGATATTTCAGAGATTTTTCAAGCCAAACAGCAAGGAAATCCGACTAAATGGCTGAGTTTCCTTACTGTTTAGCCCACAATTCAAGCGCTCAGACGGTTTTCCGACAGAGATTTATATCATGAAAATCCATGTTCAATAATTTCGACAGGATCGCCAATAATCCTAGATATAATAATTGTCTTTGCGATGCTTTCCAGCACTTCCATTTTGTTATAGGCATCCATCAGATCAACACCATAGGTCACTGCGCCATGATTTTGCAAAAGCATAACGTTGCATTCGTTAAGAAAAGGCCCCATTGTATCAGCAAGTTGTTGTGTTCCGGGAGGCGCATAACCTACTAGGGAACATTTCCCTAGTATAATCTTGGATTCGATCAAATAATTGTCAGGTATATTCTTGCCCGCCATAGCAAATGCAGTAGCATATACAGGATGGGTATGGATAACGGCTGTAACTTCCGGTCTTTTTTCGTATATAATACGGTGCAAAGGAAATTCTTTGGATGCTTTTGCATGGCCTTCCACTCCATTACCTTCCCAATCCACTACGATCATTTCCTCCGGTTTCAAGAACCCTTTATTCCTGCCCGACGGAGTTATCAATAAATGACCCTCTGATACCCGTAGGCTCACATTGCCATCACAAGCCGTTACTAGATACCTGTTATACAGCAATCTGCATATCTCTGCTAATTCCCGTCTTTGCGATCCATACATAAAGCTCATTCCTTTTCGTAGGTGTCCATAGTAATATGTATTTTTACTTCTCCCTGAATATGCGATAACGCCAAAGTGGCAATATGCTGAGACCAGCGCAGTTGATCCGTCTTGTCCATACCATTTACTTCAACACGTGCCATTGGCCAATCGGCATGAAAGGCAAACAAGCCGCCGTCTCGCAAAGTAACAGAACATGCGCCGTTGTTTTCTCTTACATCTTTTAGGCTATGACAGCTCATGTATTTATCAAGTAACCCAATTGGCGTTATGCCTTTCCTTTTTGGTATAAGCAACATCAAATCGTAAGCATCCTTAGACAATGTGATTGCAAGAGCTTCTTCCCTACCGACAATCACCCATTCTCTCGTAAAACACCGATACGCCAGAAATCGTTCCCCTTCTAAACCATGGATATGGGAAGGTTTTATATCTGTTGTTTGTTCTTCTTTTTTTTCACCGATATGAAATAAGGCTACTGCACCAGTGTTATTTACCGTATTTGTCAATACCAGGTTGTTTCCTTCCAAAGGCGAATCAAAGACATAGTCCATAACCGGCAATGCGCAGTGATCCATCCGAAGGATACGCCCGTCATGATAGACAAGAGGCATAATTTCTTCTACTGCCGATTCGCCGATTTTGTCGCTGACGTAAATAGGGCCGCCACTGATCGCGCGGACCAAGGCATGTTTTCTGGCATCCTGATGCTTCGTCCAAAACATATCCCAGTCGCAATGATACATTCTGCTATGATACAGGGCATTATAGGCGTTTTGTAGCATATGTTCCCGAAAGCCATTTTCGTCTCCCGGTACAAAATCGTCACTATTTCTGGATATGCCGGAAGTAGGCCGGTTTAGTATATTTTCAATCGCCATTCCCATACAGTTGATTAGGTTGCCATCCATCCACAAAGATGCTGCTAATTCCAAAGCTTCATGGGCACCCTTAGCTACTTTGCCAATTATTTCATTATGACGGTAATAATTTTTTAATGCACTTTGCCCATCTACTTTGACAAAATCAATGCCTTGTTCCCGCAGATAGCGATACCACTTATGCCAAAACACTGAGCCTTTTTCTGGATCATAATGGGGAATCAGCTTTTCATTTTTGGTTTTATACAAGTTTTCTTTACGCTGCTCCGCCAAGGCGCTACCTGGCATGATCCCTCCCCAATAGCCACCAAAGGCATGCCAAACTCCTACATGTTCGATCAAAGAATCCGTCTTGATCTCCTGAATCATTTGAGCAAAACCATGAGGGAACTTCTTTCTTTCCGGCTCGAGGGCATACAGCCGCTGATCTTCTACGCTAAGCCAGCCATCATCCAATAATAGCCAGCGTACGGGAATCTTTTTGCTTTTAATTTCCTGTACCTTTTCCCGAACTTTTTCCTCAGAAATATCCGTATAAAAAGCATCCCAACTGCACCAACCGAAATATTCGAACATTTCAGGATATCGCCTTTGGGATACATCAGGTACTTTTCGAATATGGCAAGCCTTTTGCCATATTTTTTCTATATTCTGATTTAAATCCCGTCCCTCTACATACAACAGGCATATATCTTCAATTTTATGCAGCCCGCTTGTATATGCGGTAGTACAGATAACCAATGTATCACCACTCCCCCCTTGGAGATAGGATTTTGTTTTGTCTCCTACCATGGGCAGGAAGTAGCCGTAACTGCTGTCTGTATACTTAGTATATAAGGATTGTGTCCGTTCCGGCACGTTGTTATATACCTTTTCAAAAACCGGACGGCTCCACCAATCCCTGTGCTGGTATTGTGCACACAGCTTTTCGGGAATTCTCTCTGGTTCGATGGTAATCAATAAAGGAGCTTGTGCCTCTAGCGTATCATTTTCCCGAAAAGGTGATTGAGAAATCAATACTTGGGCGGTAAATACCGTTACATCATCCTGTTCTTCCAACGACAAAATACCTTCTATAGAGGGTTCCTGTTCTTTCCGAAATAAATACTTTATTTCTTTTATCGTTTGTTCTGTACTAGACAAAACCAGCTCTAACCGTTCCTTTTCCATTTGCAATATCATGCCGACATTTTTTAATTTCATCTATTGATGCTCCCATCTATATGCTTTATAGCAATTTCGAATTTCATACAAACGGACTTCGGTGTATCTGAAATTACTCTAATAATATAAGGAAAGAAGGAGAGATACTGAGCCCTCTCCTTCCTAACAGATAATCTTATTCCTTATACTAATTCCAATTCGAAACCACTGTTTCAAGCGAAGCCAACCGCCAGAGGGCGTGAGGCGTTTTGAGAATAGAATTAGTATTAGAAGCTGTTTAGGTAGTATGCTAAATTTATTAGCAGGTTTTCTATAATATGAATTTCATTTAAAATAGTTTGCAATACAGTGCAAAAAATACCGAAGAATCACCATCATTTTTTACTTGATTGCTCATTTTAAATTAAGATTTATATTGTTACTATTCCCGTAGTTAAAGGTATTGCATTGCTGTTTCAATAAAATTATCCTTGCCAAAAGAACCAGATTTCAACACCAACTCATCATAAGGAGGAGTAATGCTGCGGCATGTAGGCAAACCGGATTCTATTTCGTGAAGCACCTTCATACCAGCAATCCCCATTCGATTACAGAAGGAAGCGCTGGTGTCGCCCCCACAAATGATAAACTTATGGATTTGATATTGCTGGCTGATCATAGCAGCCAAATCTGCCAGCACAGAGGATACTTTTTCGGAAACTGCTGTATTAGTAAAGCCTGCCTTTGCAGCGATTTGCTTTGTCTCAAGAACCAACGCATCTTCCTGCATCGAATGGATCAATACCAAACGGGATTTCTCATAACCTTCGGCATAGGCGGATAAAATCCTGTTAACTTCCTGCTCTTTTTCTTGTTGATTAAACAACTTTCTGGTATCCAGAGTAATGACCGGATACTCATTTGCCCGGATATAGGCCGTCTGAGCTTTTGTTTGAGGAGTAAGACTTCCAGCTATAGATAATATTTTTTCCTGTCCATCGATTTGGAGATCCGGTTGATATACCCTGTTGTGCTTAACAGCATATTGCTTTGCCAGATAATAACCAATAGCGGAGCTACCGCAGATGATTTTTTCATCTTTCAGCACAACAGCAAGAGTCTCCAGGTCTTGGTTATTCCGTACATCAAAAAGGATATAAACCGACCCTTTTTTTAGCTGGTCAATAAATAGCCTTATGGCATCTATTTCTTGATCGATCGTCTCATGGGTAACCAGAGCAACAGGGTGTTTTGTCTGCTCCTGCAAAATAGAAAGTAAGCTGGATTGGGTCATGGGGTGTACAGGATCTTTCTGAAATTGTGAATCTGCCAAGGGAACCCCATATACATAGTGGATACCGTTTATGGTAGTTCTTCCGTTATCCGGAAAGCCCAACACCACCATAGCATGTTTTTCGCCTAAAGCATCCAGCATCGCATCAAATTCCGCACCAATATTTCCCCGAAACACAGAGCATTGTTTATCAATAAACTGCAAGGCACCTTTTGGCCCAATTTGTTTGGCCATTTGATATACTCGGCCATAGGCTTCTCCGGCAGCACAAAACCGGGAATTGGTATCAATAATTGTTACTTCATGCTCTGGCACAAAATGTTCATCCAATTGATCATAACTATACACCACCGCGTCCAGCCCGGCTTTGGCATACATAATGCCGATATCATTGGCGCCTGTGATGTCATCGGCGATAACAACTGTATATATCATAAATTTACCTCATTGATAGCTAAATTACAGCGAGAATTCAATCATATTGACCTCTGAAATCTCCTGCTTTAGGTCATAGGGAATTTTAAAGGTTTTAATCTCACACGGAGCAAAAACGGTTTTGATTTGCCTATTCATGAAATGTATATCAATAACGCAAGGCGTCTCATGCCGCATGGTTTCATATGCCCTGATAATAATGCCGTCCCCGTCTTCCGCTTCCTTCATAGCCTTCACCATAATTTCCCTGGCATCCACAGATAAAAAGCTTTTTTGCATCGGCAGGCTGCCCTGATGGAATGTCTCGATAATTGTAACAGGCTTTTGGTTTATTTGGGCGGCCACATGAATTATGTCTGATTCCTTCCAACCGTTTACATGAGGCACTAGAGCATAAGTCATTTCCTGTATACCATTGTCTACAAACGTATACTCCCCGTCGGGTTCCAATTGCTTAGGATCATGATGGGCATATACAGAATTTTTTAATAGTGTAACAGACATTTCGTCTACATCAAAACTATAACTATATTTACAGTCATTGGCTATTGCCAGGCCGTACATTTTGCCTTGGCTAAAATGCTCTCCTGTAAAATCAATCCATGTCTGGCCTGGTTCTTCTTCCCCATTGGCGGCCTTTTCGATATAGCCATAGGGGATTTCATAAGTAGGTTTGCGGAAATTAAAGTTTACAGGAAACTTTAGCTTTAATATTGTTCTGGGTTCTCTCCAATCGATCCTTGTCTTTACCTCTACATAATCTAAATCTTTATATACTCTAAAATCCTGCACTATATAGGATTCATTCCATTTATGCTTGACGCGCAATGTTGAACGCACAGGCCCTTTCTCGCAGATTTTAATGGATACAGGCTGCATATCACCAAGTTCTTTATCAAACTTAAAAATATTATGGCTCCAGGTATCACCGGAATCTTCTAAAACAACCAGCCTGGCACCTTCTCTGCGCAGTATTTCCAGATTCATTTCTTTATCATAATAGCTGCTCATAAAACCTGTTTTAGGGTTGAAAACAAGGCGATAGCGGTCGTTTTCTATAGCGGTTTCTGTGATATGAACAGGCTTTTTCTTCTGCTCCTCTTCCAGATTGCAATACAGGCGAAACACTCGATATCCCACGCTGAGCAGTTCAGTTACAAACAAGAGCCTGGATTGGCCACCAACAGTTGCTTCTGATGGAATTCTCTGGGCAGGGACAATCACTCCAGCTTCATCCTTCAATTGGAAACGGTCATTAGAAAGACCTC
The DNA here is from genome assembly GCA_023690525.1 of Holotrichia oblita. Classification (NCBI taxonomy): domain Eukaryota; kingdom Metazoa; phylum Arthropoda; class Insecta; order Coleoptera; family Scarabaeidae; genus Holotrichia; species Holotrichia oblita. The sequence goes on from JALQSN010000203.1 coordinate 32,991, forward strand.
TTACTTCCAACTCTACCACCATCTTACCGCAAAAGCTATGAGGATTAAATACGACGATCGGTTTCATGGTCACATCCATTTCGATATTGATATCCCATGACAACGCCTGAAGCGCATAATTTAGATTTCTCTGCCCAATGGCTATAGCTTCCCCATGAAGATAAGCAGCATCGTTGTAAGCACTGGGGATGCTTGTGCCTGCCAAGATATCATGGAACTGGTTAAATAGTACACTCTTCCAGCCTTGCCCAAAATCCTGCGGATATGGCTGAGCTTCCACTATTTTGGAAACAGTGCTCCATTTTTCAGCATCAATCAACAGATTTTCTGATTTTCTGTTATCTCGCTTGATACCTGAATGTACACTGTAACAACCGCTGGCATGATGCTGCAAATCCATTTCTACAACAGGAATTACTTGTTTACTGGCCCGTATGCCGTCAAAAAAAGCAGCGGTAGAACTCATCTTCATGCGGGGCATATCTTCCCTTTGATCTAGTTCATAAATAGATTGAATATTTTCTTTGGTGGGGCCACCGCCATGATTACCTACGCCATAGAACATCATCAGTTCATCTTCGCCTTCCTGTAGCTCACATTTCAGGCGGTTGGCATAGGATTCCAGCGATTTTCCGGACGAACTATATTCATAAGGAATCCGGTAGGTAAGCACCTTGGAACCGTCCATAGCTTTCCACCAAAAGGTTCTGGCAGACAATCCTTTTTCCACGGGCATGGGTCGCATAAATACATAGTTTTCCATGCCAGATTTGGCTAATATCTGGGGCAACATGCCGTTATGCCCAAAACTATCTACGTTATAACCGGTTTTAGCCATTACCCCAAACTTTTCTTTAAAATACCGCTGGGAATAAAGCCCTTGACGGACAAAGGCTTCGCCGCCCGGAATATTGCAATCCGGCTGAATATACCAACCCCCAACAATTTCCCAACGTCCTTCCCGAACTCGCTTTTGTATTTCTGCGAACATTTGGGGGTTGTTCTTTTCTACCCATTCATAGAAAACGGCTGAACTACATGTAAAAATAAAGTTTTCATCCTCATTCATCCTATCCAAGGCCGAACGAAACGTAGCTTTTACTTCCTGAAAACCTTCCTGCCAATTCCACAGCCATACAGGATCCAGATGGGCATTGCCAATCATATGCAGTATCTTTTCATGGATGCTTTTCATTTCCATCCTCCTAACGATCATGAGTATCTCTCATAATCAAGTAACGAAAATAGAAAAACGCTATTTTCGTATTAATTTATAATAATTCTATAAGCTCTCATATCTGTGTTATAGCATGCGTCTGGTAAAGCTGAACCGTTTGCGCGCAGGGGCAAAACCGTCAAGCACTCGAAAGGGTTTGTCTCTGCAAATATGTAAAAATACTATCAGAAGCTCGGCAGGCAGTATCCTGATGGCAATAGAATACATGATTAAATACTATGCCTTATCCTTTGATAAAAGGTAATTTTCCATTTTTTCCATAACTAAAGTCTTGACGACTTTTCTGGATGCTTCTATCATTTCTTTTGGATAACCGTTTAATTCAGCCTCTTTCATATGGGTTGGTTTGCCGACAACCTTCAGCATTTCCTGCTCTAAATCTGTAGCAATATTTACTTTGCTCACGCCGCCTGATGGCATCTCTACAGCCTTTTTTACCATATCACTGGGTACGCCAGAGCCGCCATGAAGCACCAGCGGTACACTGGTCAGGCCGTTGATTTTTTCAAGCCTGCCATAGTCAATTTTGGGTTGTCGCACAGTGTATATGCCATGGGCCGTGCCAACCGATACAGCTAAACAATCCACACCTGTTTGTTCGCAAAAATTTTTGGCCTCTTCCGGTACTGTAAAAAGCTCTTCATCGTGATCGGTTTCCACGAAATCTGTGGTTCCGATTTTTCCCAACTCCGCTTCTACGGTTACATGAAAAGGCTTTGCATAATCCACCACCTTTTTTGTGATCGCCGCATTCTCGTCAAAATCATATTCTGACGCGTCAATCATCACGGAAGTAAATCCAACCTCAATGGCTTTCTGTATGACGGCAAAAGTTTTGGTATGATCCAAATGTAATACTATGGGCACTTGGGGATTAAGCATCTCCACAACCCGGTAAAATTCTTTGGCAAAGGCATCTATGTCTACCTCATGGCGAATAATCTCTTTTTCTGAAAGCTGTACAATCACCGGCGAGTGCATTTCTATAGCAGCCTCTATCACCGGCAAGATCAACGCTGTATAGCGTGGTGAAAACGATCCTACGGCGTATTGCCCCTGGTGCGCCTTGTGTATTAGTTCTATCAGGTTTTCTACTTTTTTCATACTTTTAATCTCCCATCTGTAACACGTACCGCACTTAATATGCAATAGATCTAAAATCAGTTTTATTTTGTATGCTATGATGATACTAATTCCAATTCGAAACCACTGTTTCATCAGTAGTTTTGCTTACGCAAAACTGCCCTTACTGGCGCCGGGTTGCTTCCCGGTACGCAGCAAAGCCAAACACTGGAGAGCGTGAGACGTTTTGAGCACCGAAAGCAGTAATTTGAGAATAGAATTAATATGAGAACTGGCTTATCATTTCCGCATAGTGCATAAACAGTTCTCTGTATATTCTTTCATAGGATTTTGCATTTGGCCCATCCGGCCAAAAAATTTCACCTCGGATTTCTTTGTTCAAGCCCGGCTGTCCGTTCTTATCCCGAATTAATGCAACCGCCCCAAACAAAGTTCCTTCCTGCATATCCGCTACGGTGATTTTTTTATTTAATATGCTGGCCTTGCACTGCATCCACCATTTAATTTTCGTTGAACCTCCAACGGCAATGATTTCCGATATGTCCTTTTGAAAACCCTTGTCCAATATCCATTTGGCTTGATAGCCTACGCCTTCTATTACAGCCCTAAGCAAATCTGCTGTATTGTGGTGAGCTTTCAAACCAAGCATGGCCCCTGTAGCCGATGCTTTAAACAAAGGACTACCCATACCGGAAAGATACGGAAAATACAAAATATCGCCTATGCCGTCAGGCAATTTCTCCAATAGTTCATTGATTCTTTCATAAGATAATGTTTGATCCTGCACCTGTTTGCGCATCCATTCCAATGACTGTCCGGAGGAGGATAAATTGGCCATACCAAAAAACCGGCCGTTCTCTAAATAAGGCCCGTATACCAATCCGCTATCGTTACCGTCTGTCCTCCGCAGATTTTCCACCATACCAATGAATGTTTCTGCCGTGCCGCAGCTATTGCATATCTGTCCTTTTCTTTGGATCATTCCATACGCCGAACAGACATGATCGTGGCCACATAAGGCTACAGGAATCTTCGTACCCTTTAGATAGCCAGCATAGAGTCCGGAATCAACAAGCCTGGGGAAGTTGTTTTCTGACAATCCCCATAGCGCCAGCCTTTCCGTATCCCAGTTCTGTTTTCGAATATCATACACATACGTCCTTGCGGCAAATGTAGGCTCTGTGCAGATTTCACCTGTTAGCCGAGCATAGATATAATCGCAGACAGAAAGCCAAAGCGTACTGCTTCTTTCTGCCCGGCAGTATTCAAGGCTCCATAAATACTTATAAATACCATATTTAAAACTGTTCCGTAATCCTGTGTTGTCAAAATTTTTGATATCTTCCGCTTGAGTAAGGGGTTCTGAATATGGAAGAGTTCTCTTATCATACCAGGGAATAATCTTGGTAAGCTCATTCCCTGTTTTTCTGTCTACCATCAGTCCGGCCTCAGCCATTCCCGTGATGCCGATCCCCTGAACTGTTGGATAATCCTTTAAGGCTTTACTTAATTGAGATTCAACAATGTGAAAAAGCCATTCAGGATCATAAAAATCCCCGTTGTCATCTCGATCGGCAGGGGTATCGGTTTTGTGCAGGCCAACTAAATATCCGCTCTCATCCAATATTCCTGTTTTTATTTGCGTAGTGCCGATATCAACGCCGATATAATAATCCATAGCCACGTCCTTTCCTATAGCTGTTTGCCTTGGCATTAGAGCAATTTCAGAACTTCAACAAAAAATACTAATTTCATTTAAAATAGTTGTAATGCGGCGTGAAAAATGCCTAAGAATCACCGTCATTTTTTGCTTGATTGGCTCCTTTATAAATTGAGATTCGTAAACGAGACGTTTACCACAAACGCTTCACTGTGGCATAAGTAAGTGCGTCCAAATTAGTTGAACTGTATTTTGGATATTGCCAGCGATTTTAAAACAATTTCCAAAATACATTGTTCAACTTATTAAGACGTATTTCCAAACGCCCAGTTCGCCCGTATGAAATTCGAAATTGTTCTAGCAGTGTTTCAACGAAGGCAAACTGTGGCAATTCTGTTCTTTTTTAAAAAAGTATCAGTAAAAATCAGAATTGCTCAAGCCTGTAAATTCTCCCGCAGACGTGCAATTCCCGATTCGGGGCTAGTTAATACTTTAGCCAGTAACGTTTCCTCCATACCCTCCAAAGCCGAAGCCATGGACGCCTGTGCCAATACAATGACATCGGAAGATGCAATATTATCGGATACCTGTTTCCAAATCCGTCGGTTATGCTCTTCACGGTTTCCCTGCATCAATTGTTCATATGCGCCCTCAACCAAATAGGTTTCAATCGAACAATCCACTTGTAACGATCGGGCTTTTCTCTGTATTAAAGAAACAGTGGGATTCAAAGTAGAGCTTAATGTGGTAAAAACACTGATACGCTTACCCATGACCACAGCTTTTTCCGCCATCGCTTCATCAATGCGGTAAACTGGTACATGCAATTGGGCATTGGCCTTTTCCGCAAACTCTCCTACAGACGAACAAGCGCTCAATATGACGTCCACATTCATCAACTGTCCCATTTCCGCATATGTAATCCATCTTTTTTCCACTAGGTCGACCCGGTTGCCGACAATCATATCTTTTAATATTGAATCATCCAGCAGGTTAACAATTTCCGCATCAGGAATCAATTGACTTGCCAGTATGGTTAAGGATTGTATAGTGGCGGAAGTGGTATGAATAATCATGATTTTTTTCATTGGGTTTACTCCTTCAATCATCATACTAACAGCTTATACGAATCTCATTTAAAATAATCGCAATATAAGGCAAAAACACCTAAGAAGCACCATCATTTTTTTGCTTGATTACTTCTTTCATTCAATTGAGATTCGTATTACTTATCGGCACCGCTGATATTCATGCCTTGAATAAAATAATTCTGGAAGCAGAAAAACAATACTAGAATAGGAACCATTGAAAGGAAGGAAACCGCCATCAGATAATTCCAATCTGTAGATCCCTGCCCTCGGAATACGTTCAAGCCCAACTGTATCGTATACATAGCCGTGTTGTTCAAATACAGCAGTGGTCCCTGAAAATCGCTCCAAGTACCTTTAAAGGTAACCAAGGCTACAGTTGCCAATAGCGGCTTAATTAGCGGTAGCATTATACGGCCCCAGATGTAAAAATGCCCAGCACCGTCGATCTTGGCAGCTTCCGAAATATCCCCAGGAATGGTTTTATAGAATTGCCGCATCATAAAAATATAAAAGGCGTTGCCTAAATAAGCAGGCACTGTCAGTGGCAAATATGTGCCCACCCATTTCAGCTTGGAATAGAGCACATATTGAGGAATAAGCACGACAAAACCTGGAATCATCATGGTTGCCAGAATGACTGTGAATAAGAAGCCTCGGCCTGGGAATTTCATTTTAGCAAAGGCATAGGCCACTAGTGAGTTAACACTTACCGCCCCGATTATATTAATGAAAACCAGAAGCAGCGTATTGAGAGTGTATTGCGTAAACGGCGCTTTGGTCCACGCTATAGCAAAATTTTCAAATAGCGGTTTTTCTGGCAGAAGAGTCGGAGGAAACTTGGCTATTTCCTGCGTTGTTTTCAGGGCTGTCATAATCATCCACAGAAGAGGAAACAGTATAACAACGGCGCCGATAATTAAAATAACAAACAAAACTCTGTCCAAGATACGGTCTGCCCTATATTTATGAACTTTTGCTTTCTTCATCATTATTCCTCCTCAAAAACCCATTTTTTGGAAACTGCCCTATTAATAGCTGTCAATATCATGATGAAAGCGAATAGACACCAACACATAGCATTAGCGAACCCTGTTTTATATCGTCTGAAAGCATTCAACCAGACATAGAGATTATAGAACAACAGTGACCCAGCCGGACTTCCAGAACCATCTCCCGAAAAGATGTAGCCTTCCTGAAAAACCTGAAATGCGCCGATAATCCCAAGTGTCAGGTTATAGAAAATAATCGGCGAAAGCATGGGAACAGTAATTTTAATAAATTGTCTTAGCCGCCCCGCGCCATCAATAGAAGCCGCCTCATAGTAAGTCTGTGGAATACTTTGGAGTCTGGCCAGGTATAAAAGCATTTGTCCTCCAAGGCCCCAAATATTCATGATTATGAGAGAAGGTTTAGTCCAGTTGGGGTCGGATAGCCAGGCTGGCCCTTTAATGCCTATGAAGCCAAGCATCGTATTAATTAAGCCATTATTAGGGTTCAAAATAAGCATCCACAGAAAGTATGTGCCAACACCAACCATAACGGAGGGAAGATAATAAATAGTGCGGAAAGTCCTCATGCCCCAAACCGCACGGTTTAACACGGCAGCCACAATAACACCGCCTACAGTAACCAAAGGGATATTAACACAGGCATACCAAAGGGTATTCTGAAAGGAACGCATGACTACTGGGTCTACAAAGAAAAGTTCCTTATAATTGCGAAGGCCAACAAAAGACATTTGAATCATATTGTAATCAAAAAAAGTGGTAATAAAGGAAAAAGTCATAGGCCCGATGATCAGTAAAAAGCCGATGATCCAAGGCAATATAAACCAGTATGCTTGAAACGCTTCTTTTTTCTGCATTGGGCTCATTCTGTTCCGTGCCATGTTTCTCATAACTCAACCCCCAATTCGCTCTGCTAAATACTATTTTAATTATAATTACTAAGATATCACACAAAATAATTTTGTTTAATTAATAATTCCCTAAAATTTATCGGCAGGGTACACCCTGCCGATATTATAGACTGCTCACAGCTTGCTTATTCTATGTTAAAAGTTGATTTAATGGTTTTTTCCGCATCATTCAAGGCATTTTCGATAGACTTCTGTCCGACAATGATTAAATCAAGCTCAGGATTCAGAATATCTTTAAAGCCAGAAATTTTGTTTGGGTATTCGCCTATATGGGTTTCTTTTAAAGCCTCTACGGATTTTTGGTATACAACGTCGTTTGATAAATCAGCATTGTCAATTTGTTTTAATGTAGGTACTTCACCCATATTCAGTGCCCAATAAGATTGAATATCTGAACTGGTCATCCATTTGATAAATTCGACGGCTTCTGCTGGATGTTTGGCACCGAATGGAACTTCCATTGTAAAGCCTCCGCCATTTACCCAATGTCCATTACCCGGCGTCATTTCTGGCATCAGTATAACGCCATATTCCAGATCAGGCGCGTTTTGTTTTAGATAAGACCGGTAAGCATTGGTATGTGAGATCATAGCAAGTTTACTGGAAGCAAAAGGATCAGCCATACCAGAGCTGAAAGCAGCTCTATAATCATCTACTACACGGTTTGTATAATGATCCGTATAGCTCATTATGTATTCCATAGCCTTCTTGTTCAGATCGGTATTGATCAGTATTTTGTCAGTATCAGGATCATACCACAGCTTTCCTTTGTTGGCGTTTACCACCCATGCGTCGTTACCTGCATTACCCAAGGAAGGATGATATCCCATCACATCAATAGAACCGTCTGTATTAAATTTGTCTAATTGGAAAGCCAATGCCTGCAGCTCATCCCATGTTTTAGGAAGGTTTCCGGCTTCCTCGGATACGTTGATTTCTGACAGCAAGGCTTTATTGTAATAAACAAACCTTGTATCAGCTACCAATGGAATAGCATATGTTTTTCCATCCTCACCAATACATCCCTTTGCGTAAGTATCGTAGAATTTGTCCAGAGACAAACCACCTAAGTGATCATCCAATGCTGTCAATTGGCTCTGGGAAGCGCGATATGGAATATCACCGAAATTACCTGCCATCACATCAGTAGGGTTTCCTGCAGCGATCTGCGCGATATTTTTTGTAAAAATATCACTCCAAGGAATATCGACGTATTTAACCTCTACTTTATCCTGAGATTCATTGAAGCTGTTAACCATATATTCAATATGCGGCTTTCTGGCTTCCGAACTCCACCAACCCCAGAATTCAATCGCTACCTTTTCAGTGCTTTTTGTAGAAGCTTCCGTAGACTGGGCAGAACTTTCATTGGTTTGTTGGCTGGCAGCTGCTGTAGGATTGGAGCTAGGCGTAGCTGCGCTGCCTCCGCCGCAAGCAGCAAGCCCCAGAATCATTGTTGCGCCCAGAGCAATTGCTGTTGCTTTTTTCAAAATGCGTTTTTTCATCATTTCTTTCCTCCCATAAATTGATATTGATTATTTTAGTTAATCTCACATTCATATATTATCATTTATATTCAAAATTTGCAAGTGTTTTTTATTTTTTTTCATTTTCATTTGTGTATTATTGCTATTTTACGGCCATTTCAATGATTTCATTTAGTGGAATGATATCTCGAATAGATAAAAGCATAATCTCATACTAAACTAAATGCAAAATATGTTTCATTTAAAATGACTTTTTTTCATTTATTTTCATTCCTGTGTTTACTTTTTATTATTAATTGATTATAATTAACATGAGAGACTTAGATATCGCATATTCGCGTTCGAGGAGGCAATATATGATCCCGGCTTTAAGACAACAAACCATTATGGAATTACTAAAAAAAACAGAGACCATTGTATATTTTGATGAGTTACAATCACACCTGCCTACTTCCTTTTCTACTCTTCGAAGAGATTTAAAAGAATTAGAGAGCAAAGGACTCATCACACTGCTTCATGGAGGGGGAGTACAGCTTGTTCCTGCAGCTTCCGAGTTAAATATTACCGCTAAAATATCTTTAAATAAAGAGGCTAAGACAAAGCTCGCCGCCGCCGCCGCTCAGACAATACAGAACGGTGACGTTATTTTTATTGATCCTTCCAGCACCACGCTAGAAATGATCCCACATTTGGTTAATAGGCCCATTACAGTTGTTACAAACGGCATATACCATATCAATCAGCTTGTTGCCAGCCACATCCCTAGCGTTATGGTGGGGGGGAATATCAAACAAGCTACCAATTCCTGCATTGGCCCTATGGCTGAAAATGCTATGCGTACATACCGTTTTAACAAATGTTTTCTTGGCTCCAATGGGTTCAGTAAATCTGCTGGTATTACTAACCATGACATCAATGAATGCCTGATAAAACAAATCGCCATGGAAAACTCTACGAAGTCTTTTTTTGTGCTAGATTCCAGTAAATATAACATAATCACTATGGTAAATGTAACCGACCTATCCACGCCTATAATTTTTACAGATAAAGCTCAGGAGGATCTTAAAGATTATAATAATATCGTCGTGGTCTAAAAAGAATTGTTTGTCTCAGTCAGGTATAGCATGGCAATGGGATGAAATATACTAATTTCATCCCATCTTTGTTATCTGCTTTAAATTGATAGTTCATAAATAGCTATTGCTGCCGCTTCATAATCGTTGATATTGTCTCCCAACTCGCAAGGCACAATTTTACATACGCCCCGAGCAAAAGCCAATGTTTCTTTATTGATCACTTCATGCATATATGGGTCCAACAAATCCTGGCATTTCCTGTAGATACTACCCAATGCGATAACCTCAGGGTTTAATATATCAATAAACAATGACAGCGCTTTTCCCAAATATTGTCCGCACAAAGCAAATACTTCTTTAGCCGTTTCGTCCCCGGCATATGCAGCCTCGGCTACTGTTTGAGCTGTTATGCCATCTAATTTATCTAAAGCTTGGCAATACCCTGTACTTATTCCCATTTGCAGCTTTTCAAGCGCTTTGGTTTTGGCAAGCTGTGCAATGCCGCCACCGCTGCAAAACCCTTCAAAAGACCCGGATTTACCGAAGCCCACAGGGCCATTGGCATCCAAACGGATATGGCCCACCTCTCCTGCCATATCGTTTGTTCCACTATAAAGCTCGCCATTCAATATCAACCCAGCGCCCATACCCGTACCAAAGGTAAGAAACATCATATTGTTACTGTCGCGACCCGCTCCAAAAAGGTGTTCAGCCACAGCACCGGCGTTAGCGTCATTTTGCAGAAAGCATTGTATCTCCAATTCCTTTTCCAACAGAGCCACAATAGGAATATTAACCCAACCGGGTAAGTTAGGGGGGCACAATATAATACCTTTTTGACTATCCAGCGGTCCTCCACAGTTAATCCCAGCTCCAGCGATATCCGAACTTTGCAGTTTTTGCTCTTTGATAATGACCCGGCTTTGTTCCACCAGTTTACAGATCATAAAATCCGGGCCTTTGTTGTGCTCCGTTGGAAATGTCCTTTTATTCAAAAAAGTAATTTTTCCATTTTTATACGCAGCCAGAAGTACGCCGCATTTGGTTCCCCCAATATCAACACCTAAAACAATCATACAAAACCTCTATTCTGTTTAATTTATACTATTTCAAATTTCATTTGGCGTTGTTCCGCCGGAATTCAGAAATTGCTCTGGGGCGTGTTCCACGCCTTAGCTTGATGTACCTCTTCGATTGTCACTAGCATCTCGGCTTGTTGGCCGAAACGTTGGTGACCTACAGTGATATCGCAGCCGATTCGCGCCCGATACACAGGTTCAGAAGCAACCTGAACCTCAAATTGAAAGCAAGTCCTGTCTTGTGCTGGAACCTTTGCCGATGACTCCGGCTCCCTGCACACAAAACCATCCGGCAAAACCAGTGATGCCATTAACAAGCCTTCTTCCTGAAGAGGGTTTATCACATCTACCGTCAATTTAACCGTTTCCCCTGGATAAGCCGTTAGACGATACGGTAAGAATCTGGCACAAAAATCAGAGGATGAGGGCTGATAATCTGCGTAAGGCAACAATGCCTCATGCACCTCCGCTAATTCTTTTCCACGTTTGCAAATGGCTTCAATATAGCTGTCATCCTGTATAAAACGCTGCCAATGCCCGGTTAAGATCATATCCGGTTTCACACTTTTATAGAGGTTTGCCGAATGGATAAAATCTTTATAATCAAACATGTTTTTATATACATAATTACAGAAAAGTCCATCTTCATCCGCATACTGATCACTGCTAAACAATACCTTTTTGCCATCCACTATACATTCAATAGCAACACTGTACCTTGTGTGGCCGGACAAGGGGTGCAGTATCAGCTCATATTCTTCCCATTGAATGGGAATTTGCAGGAGCAACCGCCGGTCTACAGGGATAGGATCATACCACAGGCACGGAATATCGAAGGCATATGGATGTTCCAAAATATCAGCAAAGTTTTCCGGGCACATCACCTTGGTTCCATAGGTATCCCGCAAAAGATTAAAACCTGCCAAGTGATCGTCATGGTAATGGGTAGGCAAACAAGCATCAATAGATTTTACGCCATAATCTCGCATCAAAGCAGATATAGTATACAACCAAGGCCGCCTTGAGCTTCTATCAGCCCCAGCAGCTATGCCTGCCATAAAATCATAACCAAAATCAATCATCATCGCTTTCCCGGAACGGGATAACAGAACATACCCATTCGACATACTGGTACGGTTAAACAATAAATGCTCTGTCAATTTTTGGTAAGGTTCCTCTCGAAGCTGAAACAGCCGGGGGTTATGCCTACGGAACCAGAGAAGTTTTGTCAGATTTTCAACAGTCAGTAATATAGCATCCTCCGCATTCATGGGCTCTCCATGAGAAGGTAAAAGTGTATGAGCTTTTTGATCTTCAAGAGAAAGAAGCGATAGGATGCTAAACGGAATGCCTTCCCCGCCATTATAGCTCCACTGCATTGCCGCCAAAGACCATACCTTGCCTGGGGCATAAATTAAGTCTCCGGTAAATGCCAACATCTTTCCATCTATTTCCATCAGAAACGAAACCGCCCCCGTGGTATGGCCGGGCGTGGGCCATACCAGGATATCATAGCCTGCCAGCGATATACGGGAATAATCCTTTAATGTTCCGCTAACTGGAACGCTTTCCAGGACTGAAAAGCGATCTTGACGATTATTATAACTATTGCTTATTTCTCGTCTTTGCCACATCTGTCCTGCCCTTCCGATCAAATCTTGTTCGGCATGAGGCACAAAAACAGGTATATGGCTTTCAGTCGCCCTGTCAAGGCCCTGAATCTGATCTCTATGATGGTGAGTAACAAGAACGGCTTCTATATGTTTGATCCCTAAAACATCCACTTCCTCAAGCACCTGCCCAGAACCAAAATCAATTAATACAGCCCTATCGTGACGCTTGATAATATATACACTACATGTATCTTTGTAGCAGTATAAATTCTCACTAATCTGTTGTACCATTAGACTCCTCCTATTTAGGTATATTATTAAACATAGTATCATTAATCTATCAAAATTGGAAGTCTAAAAAACAATTTTCTGCTAAAACCACTTATCAAATAGGAAAACACGATATTAAACCCTATTTAAATACTTGCAAGAATAGTAATAATAGCCTACAATAGAATCATTTCATACTAAAGCTGAATTTAGAAGGAGCAATCGAGCAAAAAAATGATGGCATTTTTTACGCTGTATTGCGACTATTTTAAATACGATTAGTATCAAGTAAATTCTAAGAGCCTGTTTAATACGTGACTTTTCAGGGATTTTTGAGATAATCTTTTGTCATGGAATGATAAAAAAATAAGATGCCAAACTTTTCATCATTTCTATACAAGGAAGCGCTGCCGACGCATATTCGCACAAAATCTGCCAAGAACGCTGACACTGAGAAACAAAAGATTGGCCAAAAAGACGCTAATATCAAGATATTAAACATGCTCTAGCAGAGGGAGACATGATATGAAAGAAACCTACAGACAATTAATGCTCAAGAATTTGAATCGGCGCACGGTTCTAAATTATATGAGGTCAAATGATAAAGTTACAAAAGCCGGTGTTGCAGCTGTCACAGGGCTAACCTTTATGGCTATCCAAAAGATAATTACAGGACTTCAAGAGCTTTCACTTGTGCGTGCAGATCAATATGAATCAAGCTCTAAAATAGGCCGGAAGGTACTAACCTACACCATCAACGAACAATATGGATACGCTGTAGGCATCCATATCAACCGCTTTTCCACCCGTGCCGCCGTATTGGATTTAAAAGGAAACATCTTGGCTCAGGCAAAGAATGACATGGGCTCCGAACTCACCTCCCAAAATGCTTTCATGAATATGCTACTGGCTATCACAAAAAAAGTAATCATTGAAGCTGATATAGACAAAACTAAAATATTTGGTATCGGCATTGGAGTTCCCGGGCCAATCAGCGTCACAGAGGGTATTGTACTTTCGCCGCCAAATTTTCCAGCACTGGCCTATTTACCTCTGGCTGATATCATGAAAGAGCATTTCGGCTACCCCGTATTTCTTCAAAAAGATACTAATGCCATTGCTTTGGGCGAATACTGGAACGGAGCTGGCAAGGGATGCTCTCACATGATTTATGTAGATCTGGATATCGGAATAGGCAGTGGCCTAATTATAGACGGTAAAATCAACGCAGGCGCACATCAGCTTGCGGGAGAGTTCGGCCATATTACGTTAGAGGCACAGGGGCCACTTTGTACCTGTGGCAATCAAGGTTGTTTGGAGGCCCTAAGCTCCGGTACCGCTCTGTTAAAGGCATTTTCGGCTCAATTGGAAGAGAATCCCCAACACCCCCTATTTATCAAAAGAAAAACCCTTACAATACGGGATATTCTCTTTGCAGCAGAAAAAAATGACCTGCTTGCCTTATCCCTTGTTAACCAAGCCGCCCTTTATACAGGTATTGCCATTCATAACTTAATCCATACAATAGACCCGGAAATTATTGTGCTGGGGGGTATACTGATTGAACATTATAGCCGATATCTGAGAACAATTGAAAGTATAGCCAATGAACGAAAGTTTAAAGGCACAAAGGACGCAAAAATTGTACCTTCGGTTCTCGGCAGCAGGGCTGGAATTATCGGTGCAGGAGATATTGTGATTGATTATTTTTTTAATGAGATAGTCAACACTGTATTAAGTAAAGAAGAGAAGGGATAGAAAAAGCTTGCATATAATATATTAAATAAAGTTTAATAAATCATTGACAACAAAATGCGGATCAGTTATATTGGTTTTATACTAATCTCAGTTTACAAAGGAGTATCAAACAAAAAATGACGATAATTCTTCGGCATTTTTTGCGCCATATTGCTATTATTTAAAATGAGATTAATAACACGGAAGGAGATTCGGTTATAATGCTTCAAAACAAAATCATGCTGATCACCTATGCCGATAGTTTCGGTCAAAATCTGAAAGAGTTAAAAGAAGTTTTAGATACACATTTTCGAAAAGAAATCAATTCAATACATTTGCTGCCCTTCTACCCATCTTCGGGGGATCGAGGTTTTGCGCCTATTGATTATAGTAAAGTGGATGAAACCTTTGGCACTTGGGAGGATGTAGAAGCCTTGGCTAAGGACTATGAGTTGATGTTTGATTTTATGATTAACCACTTGTCCAGGCGTTCGCCAGAATTTCTAGACTTTATTGAAAAGCACGATACTTCGGCATATGCAGATATGTTTTTGCGTTTTGTCAAGTTTTGGCCAGGAGGAGAACCAACAGCAGAACAGGTTGCCACGTTAAATAAACGGAAGCCCCATGCGCCATGCGAAATTATTGATTTTGCAGATGGTACCCAGGAAAAAATCTGGTGTACCTTTGATAACGAACAGATGGACCTAGATCTAAGCTCTGATGTTACCTGGAATTATATTCAAAAAACATTAAAAAACCTGATTAAACATGGAGCTGCCCAAATTAGGCTGGATGCATTTGCTTTTGCCACTAAAAAGGTAGATACTCCATGTTTCTTTCTCGAACCAGAGGTATGGAAAATCCTGGAACGCGTTCAAAAAATCTTAGGTGCTGATGGTATTCCTATGCTTCCGGAAATTCATGATCATTACACTGTACAGTTAAAAATCGCCGATCATGGCTACAGCGTATATGACTTTGTACTTCCTGTTATGGTACTGCATACGTTATACGCAAGCAGCAGCAAACGTCTGAAATACTGGCTTTCTATCTGCCCAAGGAACCAACAAACAACCCTGGATACACATGACGGCTTAGGTACTATAGATGCTGCTGATTTATTATCCTCCGAAGAGCTGGATCACGTCATCCGACAGACCGAAGCATATGGTGCCAACTTCAAATGGCATTATAGTGGCGAAACCGCAGGTAAACAAGTGGTTTACCAGATTAATTGTACCTATTATTCTGCATTAGGTGAAAAAGACATCAGCTATTTGCTGGCACGCGCTATACAATTCTTCGCCCCAGGCATACCGCAAGTGTATTATATGGGTCTTTTGGCGGGGGAAAATGATTATGAGCTGATGGAACGCACCCAGTATCCTCGTAATATTAGCCGCTACAATTATACGATAGGCGAAATCCGGCAGGCTGTCCAAAAACCTATAGTACAGAAGTTTTGTAAAATGATGCAGTTCAGAAACAATTACCCTGCATTCAATGGACAAATGGCTGTGGCTGATACTTTTGATAACAGGCTGGAAATTCATTGGCAAGACGATTCCTTCCGCGCCACTCTGGAGGCAGATTTAGAGAGCCATTGCTTCCGCATCCTATATCTGGATAAGAATGGCATAGAACAGGAGTTAAACCTGGATGTTGATTTTATTTGGTAAGTTATGAAAATAATGGAGTGAAGGCCATGAAAGACATAAGCCAACGAAAGCAGTTATACATGATCGGCAACTCTCATATCGACCCGGTGTGGTTTTGGACTTGGAAAGAAGGTATGCAGGAAGTAAAATCAACCTACGCCTCTGTATTGGATCGTATGAAAGAGTTTCCAGATTTTAAGTTCACTTCCACATCCACAGCCTTCTTTGAATGGATCGAAAAAATCACTTTGAGATGTTCGTTGAGATTAAACAAAGAATAGCGGAAGGAAGGTGGGAAATAACGGGTGGATGGTTTGTCGAGCCGGATTGCCTACTGCCAAACGGAGAATCTTTTGTGAGGCAGGGGCTATATTCCCAACGGTATTTACAAAGCCGTTTCAGCAAGACTTGTCGCATAGGTTCTAATATAGATAGTTTTGGGCATAACCCAAATTTACCTCAGATCCTTTCAAAGAGCGGTATGGATGCCTATATATTTATGCGGCCCCGTCTGGATACGCCCGTATTTCGCTGGTCTAGCTTGGATGGCAGCAGCATTACGGCGATCTCTCTGCCTGGTGAATATACCACTTGGTTTTATGAGCCTACCAAGCAAAATATTCAAAGTACATTAGACAAAACCGCCGCCTATGATAAAATGGTCTGTTTTTATGGGGTTGGAAACCACGGCGGGGGCCCAACTATCGAAAATATACGTAGCATACACAACCTACAGAATGAATTTCCCGATACTGATTTAGAATTATCAACGATTACGAAATTTTTAAAGGATATTCAGGACTGGAGGCTACCCGCTTGTAATGGAGCTTTTGAAAAAATAAACGTAGGCTGCTATTCTATTGATTCTGCCTTCAAACATCTAAACAGGCTTGCCGAAAAGCAGTTAATGGAAGCTGATGCCCTAATGGCTATGGGGGCCGCCAGAACAGGCACATGGATACAAGAAACTGACAAGATGGAAGCACTTTGGAAAACGCTGCTTTTCAATCAGTTCCATGATACATTGGGGGGAACCTTGATTAAAAAAGCTGAGATGAAGCGGTAATGCAATTATCAGGTGTATGTGCAACAGCCAGCTACATAAAAGCCTTGGCTATGCAGCACATAGCAAACTCTGTTGACACATCGGGGTTCGGCTTTCCATTATTTCTGTTCCATACCGGCTCACAGGATTTTGACGGCGTTGTGGAAGTAGAGCTGAATTGGTTCTGTAAAAGCCCGCTTATGCTTATAAATCCAAATGGTGAAGAGATACAGTATCAGCAAATTCATACAGAAGCAAAAATGCGGAACTATAACATCGGCGGTAGAAGGCGTATTGTTTTTAAAGCTCAGATACCAGCATATGGCTATGCTATTTACCGTGTAGCCGAAAAAGAACCTACCACGGCTTGTTGTCTTGGTATGGAAATCATGAATGCAGATCCTTTTGTTCTGGAAAACGACTATATACGTATTGGTTTTTCTCCAAAAAGCGGCATGCTGAATCAGCTTATAGATAAAACGACTGGCTATAACGCCTTATCTGGGAAAACCTCTTTTCAGTTATACACGGATCAGCGGGATTCCTGGGGCGGTATGCAAGATCGGCCCTTTGAAAACCGCAATATCACCTTTGTACTGGAGTCTATTGAAAAAGTAGAGAGCGGTAATATCCGAGAAGTTGTCCGGGTAAGAAGCCGTTTTGAAGGTACATCAATAGAGCATCTTTATATCTTGGAAGCCGAAAGCCATGAGGTTCTTATCCAAACTCGATTACATTTCGCTCACCCTTGGAGCCTGCTCAAATTTGTTTGCACCATAGATGGGGATTGTTGTGATGTAAGCACAGAAACAGCTTATGGCATTCAGCAAAGGCATATTATGGATAGGGATGAATACTCCATGCAGCGGTTTTTAGATGCACAGAATTCAAAAGGACAGGGCTTGGCTATTGCCAATGACGGAAAATATGCCTTTAATCTGGAAAGCGAACGCTTAGGCATAACGATAGCCAGAAGCGCCATTTATGCCCAAGGTAATAGTAAGGGATGGTATAACGACAAGGAAAGCTACCAGTATCACGACATGGGCGAACAAGAGTTTCGTCTGATTCTAAAACCCCATGGAACTCCCCTACCTAAATCAGAATTGTACCGGATCGCGGAAAAAGCAGGCGGCGCTTACTGTTATCTGGCAGATAGTATTCATGCTGGAAAAGATAAAATTACTATCAACAGCCTTGTGTCTGTCGATCAGGATAATATATGTATTGTGGCCCTCAAAAAAGCTGAAGATGATCAAGATACTATCATCCGGCTGCTGGAAACCGAAGGCCGAGAAACGGCGCTAACTTTTTGTTGTTTTGGCAGGCCATATACTGTAAATCTAGGCCCTTATGCTATTGGTACTTATAAAATAAACCTAACATCCGCTGTAGTTAAACCGGTCAACTTAATTGAATGGGAACAATAGAGGAGTGAAACAATGAATCATTGGGAAAGATTATATGAAAGATATCCTATGCTTGTCTGTGTCCGAACCGAAATTAAAACCGCCCTGACCTATATGGAAAATACCTTTGCATCCAGCGGGAAACTGCTGGCCTGCGGCAACGGCGGCAGCGCATCGGATGCCGATCATATTACAGGCGAGCTGATGAAAGGTTTTATAAGCAAAGAAAGCTTGATCCATCAGAGCAGATAAAATTGGGTGATATGGCACAGCATCTGCAAGGAGCGCTGCCAGCCATCGCTCTTACCCACCATACAGCATTATCCACAGCTTTTCTCAATGATGTGGAACCTACCATGGTTTTTGCTCAGCAGGTGTATGGCTATGGACGTGAAGGAGATGTTCTGGTAGCCATTAGCACCTCGGGAAATTCTATAAATGTCGTTAACGCCGCTAAGGTGGCTCGGGCCAAAGGGCTTAAAGTCATTGGGCTAACCGGCAGGAATGGCGGCACCCTAAAAGAAATCAGCGACGTATGCGTTATTGCACCCAGTGAGATTACAGCAGATATCCAAGAATTACATCTGCCTATTTATCATACGTGGTGCGCCATGTTGGAAGAAAGGTTTTTCCCATCGGAAAAATAGCGATACCCCTAGGAGGATATAGAAAACAAATGGAACGACTTTATTTAAACGGCAACGACTGGGAATTTAAGGATTATCTTGGGGAAGACTGGGTCTGGCGCAATGGCGAGAAAAGAAATACACAGGATATCCGCTGGTGGCACAAGGGACAGGTTCCCGGCAGCGTAACCCACGACTTATGGAAACTTCAAGAAATTCCTGATCCTTACTTTGAGCGAAATAGCCTTCTAATTGAATGGATTCCTCAGCGCACATGGATCTACCGAAAAAGGTTTTACCCACCCGAAAGCATGAAAGGACAAAAAATTACCTTGCATTTTGAAGGAGTGGATTACGAAGGGCTGTTTTACTTAAACGATGTGCTACTGGGCGAGCATAAAGGGATGTATACTCCTTTTCAGTTTGATGTAACAGATCATATAGACTGGCAAGGAGAAAACCAGCTCTCAGTGGTATTGCAGAAAGCCCCAGACGAACAACCTCAGGTTAGCAAAACCGCTTATGTTAAAACTCATAAAAGCCGTATGACTTACTGGTGGGATTTTTGTCCACGAATGATTCATCTAGGTATCTGGGATAATGTTTATTTGGAGGCTCATGGAAGGGCTGTCGTTGACAATATTTTTGTTAGGCCCATGATTAAAGAAAATGGCCAAAGTGTGCAAATAGTTTTAGAAACCACTATCACTTCTACCGAAAGATTCCCGGGCAAACTGCAAATTACAATTACCCAAGACAACTTTACGGTTGCCGAATATATACTCGAAACGGAACTATTTCAAGGCATTAATAAATTATCCGGCAGCATAACCATCTCTGATCCCAAGCTTTGGTGGCCCAACGGCTATGGTGAGCAACCCCTTTATACTATAAACGCAAAGCTTTATACCGGCTCCGAAAACAGGCTATCCCACGATAAGCAGGATACATTTGGTATCCGTTCATTAGCCTTTCTTCCTAATGTAGAAGCTGAGTTGGGCGCAGACAGCTATACTATGTCTGTTAACGGCCAAAAGATTTATATAAAGGCTGGAACTGGGTACCCATAGATGTTATGTACGGTGTAAAGCGGGAAGAAAAACTCCGGCACCTGCTACGGTTAGCCAAGGAAGCCCATGTAAATATGCTGCGGGTATGGGGGGTGGTTTGATCGAAAGAGAAGATTTTTACAATCTTTGCGACGAATACGGCATTCTGGTCTGGCAAGAATTTATACAATCCAGTTCCGGTATAGACAATAAGCCCTCAGAAGAGCCTGCTTTTTTGGCTATGATGGAACAAGAAGCCCAACAAATTATCCCACGGAAACGAAACCATGCTTCCTTGGCAATCTGGTGTGGCGGTAACGAATTGCAAAGTGAAAACCAATCAATGATCAAAAATTCCGAGCCTGTAATTCGGGTGTTACGGAGGGCTGTCTTAGAGTTGGATCCTGACCGGAAGTTCTTACCATCCTCCCCCAGCGGGCGAATATTTAACAACGATTTGCAGTTAATCCAATCAGACCCTAACGGTCTACATGATGTTCACGGGCCGTGGGAACATCAAGGGCTAACGATGCAGTATACCCTGTATAACAGTGGTACATCTCTGCTTTCTAGTGAATACGGTGTAGAGGGAATGACCCATTACAATACGCTACAAAAAACGATGGATACCTTAAATATGTGGCCACCCAGTCGGGATAACATAACTTATTTTCACAGAGGCTCGTGGTGGAATAACTATGTATTGGTACAAGAATGTTTTGGAAACCAGATACAGGATATTGAAACCATGATACAAGCCAGTCAGCTCATGCAATATGAGGGTTTAAAATATGCCGTAGAATCCAACCGCCGGCGAGCTTTCTATAACAGCGGCAGTCTGATGTGGCAGTTTAATGAACCCTATCCTAATAATTATTGTACCAGCAGCATTGACTATTATGGCCAACCGAAACCAGTATATCACGGTATACAAAAAGCTTATGCCCCCATACAGATAACCGCTGTCTTTCCAGCCCAGGCTCTGGCAGCGTATGGCACCATAGTAGAATTCCTTCCGTATGTGCATAACAGCTATGAGCAGGCTTTGGAGGTCACAATCACATACGCTATAGCAGGCAGTAGTGGGAAAATTTATACCCATGGCCGTCAAACGATTTTAGCAGAAAACGAAAGCACAAAAGCGTTGCCAATTAAAATTGACTTGGATGCTATCAGGATAATATTTTTCTGTTAATTTTAACCGGTATTTCCGATCAAGGTGAAATGTTTTGTGAAAACCGTTATTTATTCACCAAAGATAAAGATCTGTCTTCCCTGCCCGTTTTGACAAAGGTTCCTTTGTTGCTACGTTACGAAGATTGTAGTGATTCTGCCACGAAAAATGCAGGCGTCCTAACGCTGAAAAATACCGGTGCTTCGCTGGCAGCCGGTGTAAAATTAATGCTGGATGCAGAACTAGGACAAGATCATTATGCTTATTTCTCCGATAATTTCTTGTATCTTCTTCCAGGGGAAGAAAAGAGCATCACCGTAACTGTAACAGGGATTAAAACTAACTATTTTACGCTGCATATCAGCGGTTTCGGCACGGCCCCAACCTGCATTATCTGCCAAAAAACGTAATAGTTATTATACTTTTTAAACTAAAAGGCTTTTTTGGCTTGTTACTATCCTATACCTGTTATGTTGCTGGAAATACAACAAATGAGGCAAGGGCGCATCAAATGATACGCCCTGCTCTTGCTATTATTGGATCAATACTTACCATAAGCCTTGGCGACTTCCACCATCTTGAATATATTCTCATCCGGTGTGTCACGGCCACATTGATCTCCAGTCGAAAGAATAAAACCGCCGTTCCGTCCTGCATCATCAATTGCTTTCTTGCAAGCCGCCTCTACATCCTTGGGGCTGCCCATCAGCATAACAGAGGTAGTGTTCAAATTACCCATTAGGCATAGCTTATCACCATATTGTTCCTTCATATCTTTTAGAGATACATCGCCCATGGGTGGTTCTTCAAGAGGATTCAGGCAGTTTAAATCTGTCTCATGGTAAAGCATATGAATATACTCCTTGGATTTACCACAGGAGTGAAGTATGGTGGGGATACCGGCTTCTTTTGCCATGCGGGTAATCTTTTGTACTGTAGGGAGTGAAAATTTTCTTACCAGTTCAGGAGAAGAAAGAGTTAATGTTCCTGACGCTCCCAACATTAAAACATCCGGTTTTAATGAAAGAAAGATTTCAGTGCGCTTGATATATTCTTTGTCAGCCAAATACGCCCATTCTTCAAATATTTCTGGACAATCATAATAAGCAAAGGTACATGCTTCTAAATTACCATCAAAATACCCTGTCCAATAATGTATTCCCGGATAAGGCGTATCCAGACAGAAAATCCCACTGTCGCCGCACAGATTTCTCTGATATTCCAGATTTGGTGCTTCATAGCCAATAATTTCTGAATATATGGTGCGTATTTTCGGAAAATCTTGCTCCAAATTCTTAATCATTTTTTCTACCTGTGTTGGAGGATTATCCCGATAAAATTCCGTTGTCTCTGACAGCTGCCCTTATGCTGTGGTGATGGTGGTACGTCGGCGTATACGATCTTCCGTACGGCTGATGATCTCGTTTTCATATTGGTTGAGGTTTTTGTGCTTAAATCGGATACCGGTTGTATACCACCCATCGATACCAAAATACCGAACAGCTTGAGCATAGGCTTCATAAAGGCTTGGCTTTGCGTCCATATAAATATTCCAAAAGGGCTTACCTGTCATACGGCAAGGTATCATGTTGGAAAAATCAGGCGTAACTGGTACGCGGTCAGGAACAAGGTTACGAATCGCCAATAGCATTCTTTCTTTTGAGCTCATTTCCATAGAAATTCTCCTTTTCAAAGGATAATAAGTAAAATCTCAATTTAAATCATTTTTTGTTAATAATATAATGAATTACCCTGCCGCAAGCCGCGAGGTATGTATCTATTCATCGTAGTCAAATTATAACCATAAAAAGACCATAAAACAATATAGATTTACTAAAAAAATAATACTAGCCAAGAGAGGTGTTCATATGACTCCCAAAGAACGAGCTGTAGCGGCTTTGACCCTTCAAGTCCCCGATAAAGTACCCACCTTTGAATTGGAATTTCAAATCGAGAAGGAAATGTTTGGAAAAGAATTGATCCCTGACGATTTAACGAGAGATCATATTGGAAAACTTTCCGCAGTTAAAAAAAATAAGCGGTTAAACGAACTGGCAGAAGATATTGTCTATATTTATGAACAATTAGATTATTCTATCATCCCCGGGCCATACGGGGTTGGCTATGTAGACGGTACTTTTATATCGCCAGAAAAAAAGTTTTTGTTTAAAAAAGTTCTGGAACTGGTGAAGGGCCGTCGGAT
Source organism: Holotrichia oblita (assembly GCA_023690525.1). Lineage (NCBI taxonomy): Eukaryota > Metazoa > Arthropoda > Insecta > Coleoptera > Scarabaeidae > Holotrichia > Holotrichia oblita. The sequence goes on from JALQSN010000203.1 coordinate 56,409, forward strand.
GATTGGTTTTCATGCTGACGGCACTTTTTCCATCCCGAACGGAAATGATATGTATTCCTTTGCTTACGCCATTGCAGATGATCCTGATACTGTGCATGAAAAAGCAAAAAAAATGATGAACGATGCTATAGAACGCAATAAAGCCCTGGCAGCGGAGGGGATAGAGGTTGGACTATTGTGCAGCGACTATTGTTATAACTCTGGCCCGTTTATTTCCCCGGCTATGTTTGAAGAATTTATTCAGCCTTATTTAGCTAAAATTATAGAGGAAGGCAAAAAGGATGGTCTTTACATGATCAAGCATACAGACGGCAATATTATGCCGATCTTACATCAGCTTGTAGATTGTAAACCACATGCGCTGCATTCCATTGACCCAATGGCTGGAGTAGACATAAAGCAGGTTAAAGAACTCGTAGGTAATATCGTATGCTTGTGCGGCAATGTACATTGCGCTGCCATACAAACCGGAACCGACGAAGAAGTTATTGCAAGCGCCGAATATTGCATGACGCCCGGCAAATCCGGAGGTGGATATATTTTCTGCACAAGTAATATTCCTTTTAAAGGAATGCCAGTAGAAAGATATCGTATGATTTTAGATGTATGGAAGCGCATGAGAGATTACTAATTATCCTAATCAAAACCACTGGCTAAGCCAGTGGTTTCAAAGCGTCGACAAATGACTATTTGATTTACCAAAATCAAGAAACTATTTGATTTTTATAAAGTATTTTCTCTAAAACTTCAAAAGCTGATGAAAACAAGCGTGAAAGCAAAGGGGTTAGGTCATTCTTCCATACCTATACGCAAGCTTCTTTAAATTCATGCACGCAAATAAGAGATTTAACTCCATCTTAACCCTGCCTAAACCCCTATGTTTCGCATAACGCATACCATGAAGCTCTTTAGCGTCAGCGAAAACCCCGTTCTATGGTTTGACTTCTTAACGCATAAAGTTCTTTGCTGCCTGTGGTATGGCGTATATCTTCAGCTTTTTCAAGATATTCCTCCAAAACATGGTGCACAATGAGTTTCACATGATTTTTGCTTTCCGTACAGTTCTTTACTTTAGGTGTGGGCAATCCTTGCATTTTTCTGGATTACTCTTGTATTCCTTGTAACCTTCATGATTAGTAGTTGAATATTTTAAGATTTCATTATTAGGTTAGGGTAGGGCGGATGTAACCATCATCGTATTCGTCATATGCAAACTCATGTTTCTTAAAAAAGCCTTTCTTTGGCATTGGGCGTTTATAAGGCATAATAAGACATCATCAAAAATCATTTTCGCTATAGCAGGAATTTTGTAACCGGCATCAACAATCACATTTTTAATTCCTTCATACTGCGCTTTGAGTTTGTCATAAAGTAACGGAAATACCGTTGAATCATGAAGGCTTCCTGCTGTTGTTTCAAATCCTAAAATGTAGTTATTCCTGTCACAAGCTACATTAGTGGTATAAGCAAAGACCTTCTTATGTTCACCTTTATGGAAAACGCCGGAATCAGAACTGGTCGTTCACTTCGTGAACTGCTTGCCTCTGCGACCTAGGTCAGTTGTGCTTTGTTTGATTTCTTTCATTTTAGGCTCACTATCATCTTTTTTTAGCGGTTTTTTCCTATGTTCTTCACGGTCTTTCGCTATTTTCTTTTGTAATTCGGTTTCATAGAATTTTGCCGATTTTTCTACCATAGACTTTTGGTACTTGTAGTTATTTGCATTTGCTTTAATGTGGCTACCGTCAATGAATACGTTTTCTTCATCAATAAAACCGTGCTCTATGATTTCCGCTATTATCTTACCCTCGTAAATATTTGCTCGAATAAGTCTGTGCCTTCAAAACGCCTTGCATAGTTTTACTAAAAGTTGAGAAGTGTGGTATCTTTTCTGTTAAGCCATAACCAATATACCATCTGTAAGCATTACTAACCTCTACTTCGTTCATGGTTTGACGTATAGAACGGATACCAAAAATGTATTGTATGGTATTAAGTTTAATTAAAACAATAGGGTAGGGTAGGATCTATGCTTTCTTTGCCCAAAGGCGAATAAAGGTCTATGACTAATTCATAGATAAACCTTAAATCTATTGACTTTTCAAGTTTCCTTACCAGGTAGGTCAGATGTTCTTCTGGTACAAGAAGATCCAAACTGAGCATTTCAACCGGATATTTGTCTATCGGATTCTTTATTCCTATCATATTTACCACCCATGTTATTATAGCATAAGATATGATGTGTTAGGGATTTTTGAATAAATATAGCTCATATCACCGATATATGCGCTAAAAATTTAACGGTAATGACTCAATGATAGTGAAGAAGATGCTTATTAGGCAAAGTTATAGCATAAAATGCTCTTCCAATAATTTCAATGTTTCTTCTATTGTGCTTTTTTCTGTTCGTATAATGTTAAAAAGATTGTGCTGACAGACTTGCTCATAAGTTTGTTCAGCACGTATCCTAAACAATTCGTCCTGCACGGCTATCTTTTTTTCAGGCTCTTTCAATGATTTTAAGCAGTCTAAAAACGCCTTGTGGCTGTCACGGCTGCCATAATTTTCACATGTAATTAGTTCGGGGGATGTCATTAGGCAGGCAATTCTGTTGTAATCTGAAATTTCTACCACTAAATTGATTGGAATACAAATATCCGTAATAACTCTCTTTTCTTGCGACAATTTAATTAATTCAACAATCGCAAATTCGATATATTCATCGTTTCCTTTGCTTGCTGAATCGTCTGCAAGATATTCTTCAACAGTTTTGCCGAAACGAGCCTCCCAGTCAATAGTTTTTTCTTTTCTTGTTGAATAGGGCTGATATTTTTCAGTGCATAGCGACCTGAAAAGATTAAAATTGTCGGTATACCAATCCTCACTAAAAAAGGTAAGGCCGTACTTTTCCGTTAGAGCCTCTGCCATAGTCGTTTTGCCTGCAAGTGGTGTTCCTGCCAAGAAATATACGTTTTTCAAGCTATTTTTTAGAAAATTATTTGCTATATTCATAAATTTCTCCTCTGTACAAAATGCAAATTTTCTTCACTCTCATATGATAGCACATTATTATTCCAAATTCAAATTCATAATAAAAAAGGCTATCGAATAGTAGATTGTCGACAGCCTTTTTATTGGGAATTTGAATTTAAATTTTAAATGTGCTATCATGTGGGAATGAAGAAAACTTATATTAGGCGTAGTAAATAATATCTATAAATCTGGTTCTTAAAATATAGGGCAAGCATGCGAAAATCGTTTACAATAAAAAGTGAGGAAAGGAGGGATTGTGCATGGACTGGGTACAGAAAATTAATCAATCTTTAAACTATATTGAAAAAAATTTATATGATGAAATTCAATACAAGGAGATAGAAAAAATTATTTTATCTCCTATCGACGTTTTACAAAGATTCTTCGTGCTTAATACCGGAATAACGCTGACGGAATATATCCGCAGAAGAAAACTCAATGAAGCTGTAAAAGCACTTAGAAATAGTGATGAAAAAATTATTGATATAGCAATGAAATTAGGATATGGCTCTCCCGACGCATTTTCGTTAGCATTCAAGAGATTGTTTGGAATAACTCCCTCTGAGGCGCGTTCTTCCAATGTCGCTTTGAAACCCTGTCGGCGCATGGTTTTTTCACTTTCCATCACTTATATTGAAGGAGAGATTGGGGTGAAAAACATCAATGAAATCAAGCCGTTTGTGGAAGAACAGGAAATTTTCATTATGCCTGAAATTAGAATTATCGGAATTGCAATACGTCTCAGATATAAAGGCGAACCAGAAGGAGAAAATCCAATTCCTGCTTTATGGGAAAAATTTTTCGCAAATGGATTTGCTGCTGGACTCGAAAAACTACCGAAGATAATTCCCAACGCTTGGCTTGGGTGGACGGGTGATTGCCCAGAGGGAAAAAGCGATTATTGTTCATATATAGTATCGGGTGCGTATCCTTCCGGTACTCCGGTGCCTGAGGGTTATGTTTACCGAGACCTTTATGCGTCCTATGTGGCAAAGGGTGAATACGGGGATGATTTACACGAAGTTGTAAACAAGTTTAAGCCTAACGGATTTATTACCAATTACCATCCTATTTCAGGGTGGAACGCTGAATTATATTTTGAAGACGAACAAAAAAATCCCCCGAAAAAAGATTGTTTTCCTTTTTGGCGTTGGCTTGTTCCGTGTGTTAAGGTTGATGAAGTGTAATTGTGGCAGGTAATAAGCATTCTCTTCACTATCATTGCGACATTGCCGTTAAATTTTCAGCGCATATACAGCGGTTGTATGCGCTTTATTTATTCAAAAAATCACCAATATATCATATTTTATGATATAATAACAAGGGTGATAAATATGATGGGAATTAAGAACCCGATAGACAAATATCAGGTTGAAATACTCAGTTTAGATAATCTCGTACCGGAAGAACATCTGACCTACCTGGTAAGGAAAGTTGAAAAGTCAATAGATTTAAGGTTTATCTATGAATTAGTCATAGACCTTTATTCGCCTTTCGGCAAAGAAAGCATAGACCCTACCCAATGTCATTAAGTTAGCGAAAGGGAATAGAAAAAAACAGGCAATAAGGAAAAACGGAACGGAGTTAGCAAAAAATTCTATATTATTTTTTAGTGGAGGGGCAAAAAAAGGTAAGCAAAGAAAGCAGAGGGGAAATTCTGCTTAAAATGCTATCGCAAATATACGAATCATGCTACTCTGTAAATGAAGCTAACGACCGATTTGGGGCGTGTTTTACGAATATTTTGACGGCCCGGACGAACAGGCAAAATATTCTTGCAGAGCAAGGCTTCAACGTCAAGCGGGGGTTCATTGGGTACGTATCGCAAAAAGCGTCTGCAAACAAGAACGGCGACAGTAAAATTGACTTGATAAGCGTGTTTTTTGTTCGTCTGAGAAATGACTACGTGGGAGGTAATCATTTCGGTGAAGTTATACATGATGATTCTTGCGAATATCTCCTGAATAATGTACTCCCGTTTTTTAGCGTGAAAGTTGGCAAGTCCAATAGTGTACTTTAATTCTCTGAATGATGTTTCGATGCCCTGCCCCATCTCATTGCGTAAAGCTTTTTGAGTTCTTCCGGGGAAAGCTTGACGCATCAAGATTGGTGATAACCGTTTCGTACAAATCATCTGTGATTTTAAAGCGAACAACCCTAAACGCCATAGGATAAAATTTGTTTGTATGTAAATCCAAAAGTCAAAAGTAGTGTTATTAGGGTGGAGATATACCTGTAAATTTCCGGGTGCGCCTTAACTTCATTTGTCTGTTTTCTTGTGATAATCCGCTGAACGAAAACATCAAATTCATCATCAGGCGGCAAGTTTAGCTTAGAGAGTATTCCGGTACTGTCCAAGCCTTTGACTCGTATAATATATTTCCAGCCTTTCTTTTCGATATGTACAAAATCGTTATAACTTTCATAATATCTGTCGGCAATAACGATGACATCATGTTTGATATGAGAACGGTCAACCATGCTGACTAACGCTTTATGTTCGTTCTGATGCCTGCCGGATTGGACAATAGTGTCAACATAGAATCTATTGCATAAATCATACATTGCGTTAATGTGCAAAAGATTATAGCCTCTTACATCAGGTTTTGTTTGAAAATATGTATCTGCGTCATCAGGATTAGTTGGGATATGCAAATCTGAACCATCAACACCAAACAACCTATAACCTCGATATTTTTTGACAGCTGAATGAAATCCTGTAAATTCACTAAGCAGAAATTCAAATGCAAACGCTAAGATTTTGTCTCTTTGTTGAATAAGAGCAGATGTGGTAGCTGTGTTTATAGCATAGCCTTGCGATTCCAATAGTTCCTTATAAACGCTGTTCCCACCCATAGAGATTAGCAATTCCATAACGGTTCCGAAGGTCTGTTTTCGTTTCCTGGTAAAGTCTGTTTCCTGGTAAAGTCTGTTTCCTGGTAAAGTCTGTTTCCTGGTAAAGTCTTTGTCAGGATTTTTCACGAATAATGCCGGAGTGGTTCACATTTCGGTTATGAGAGATGTCAGTTTTTCTTTCACGACATTAGATTATTCATTCATTGGCGCAGCCTCCTAAAAAATGTGTTTTTTAAGTGTTGCACCTCATTTTTCGCTATTTGTCAAGCTTTTTTTGATTATTTCTTGTGTCTATTTTTATTCAAAAAAGAGCAGGGTGTTTTTTTACACTCTACTCCTTTTTGATTTTTAAGTTTTTTCTTTAACTTAATGACATTGGATGTATCCTCTCCTCTGTGGAACAAAAGTAACTCGCAGGATGTAGCGCCAATGGACTGTACTGTAAAATTAACGCCACAGGGGATAGCTGTAGCACCATTTACCCCATAAAACCCCGGTCGGATTTCATATCCCCCTATATTGTCTGACGGAACAAGATTTATTTTGCGGTTCGAAGAGGTGCTGGCGGTATCATAACTATTCATATTCAGATGTGGCAGTATGGCAAGCTCTCCTTTCAACTATAAATATGGTTCAAAATATAAGAGGCTGTGTGAAAACGATAAAAATTGGGATAGCATGTAATAAAAAACCTTGATTTTACAACATTCTTTTCATGCCAATATTTAAAAGTTAAGCGTTTTCACACAGCCTCATAAATAATGCACATACATAATTTATGCCTCTGTTTTCTAAGTTTAGTGTAGCATAATCAATATTAGCATGCAATAAGTGAATAACTATTAATCAATATTCATTTATAAATATAAAATTTGCTTTTGTCAACAAAGAAACAGTATCTATTTTCAGGATACTGTGCTCAGGCTGTCGAGATTCATATGCCGATAGCCTTTTTAGATTAATTGTGGTATAATTAGCCAGATAATGTGTAGTACAGAAATTTATATAATGATTAACAGGGGTTAATTATGAATATATATTTAGTTCGTCACGGTGACACGAAACTACCGTATTATGGCGATGTTGCTTCTATCCCTCTGACGGATCTCGGTAGAAAACAAGCGGATTTAACCGGACAGCGGTTGATTGTTGAGGATATTGACATCATATATTCCAGCACCATGACCCGGAGGAAACAGACAGCCGAGGAGATTAACAATCATCTTAGTGTACCAATTGAGTATCGTGAGGGATTAATCGAAATCGATATGGGCGAGCTTTATAAACACAGGGACGAAGTAGTAGCCGTCAAGTTTCCAGAGTTTTTTCCGGTGTTTGATAAGCACGAGATTGATATACCGTATCCTAACGGAGAAAGCGGTGGGGATGTATGGAAACGTACCCAAACTGTTTTAGAAGAAATTACCCGACTGGATTTTGAAAACATAGTAGTCGTTTCACATGGGGGATTCGTGCTATCCTCAGTGGCATTTCAGGGTTACCACAGGAAAAACGTTTCTTCTTTGGTTCACCCCCAGTAAACTGCGGTATTACTCATATTAAGTATCAAAAAAAGAAGGCAGCTACACGCTCCATGTTTTTAATGATTATAGTCATCTTGCGTCACTCCTTATACGATAATAAGCATTTTCTGCAACGCAATAAATCATAAATATTCAGCGCATACATTTCGCATACATTTGAAAAAGTACGCGCTGTTTTTATTGTAAACATCCTACAATCAACAAAATATGCTATAATAATGTGGGTGATGCGTGATGATGGGAAAGAAGAATCCGATAGACAAATATCAGATTGAAATGCTTAGTTTGGATAATATCGTACCAGAAGAACATCTGGTGGGGAAAATTGAAAAGACAATAGATTTAAGCTTTATACATGAACTGGTAATAGACTTATACTCACCCTACGGTAAAGAGAGTATAGACCCCATTGTACTGATTAAACTTAATATCATCCAGTACCTATTCGGTATTCGTTCCATGCGTCAAACAATTAAAGAGGTAGAGGTAAATGCGGCGTATCGCTGGTATATTGGCTACGGTTTATCTGAAAAGATACCGCATTTCTCTACTTTTACCAAAAACTATGCAAGACGTTTTGAAGGTACGGACTTATTCGAGCAAATATTTACGAGGGTAAGGTAATAGCGGAAATCATAAAGAATGGTTTTATTGATGAAGAAAACGTATTTATTGACGGTAGTCATATCAAGGCAGATGCAAATAATCATAAGTATCAAAAAGCAATGGTTGAAAAATCTGCAAAATTCTATGAAGCCGAATTACAGAAAGAAATAGCCAAAGACCGAGAGGAACACGGTAAAAAATCATTAAAGGAAGATAACAGCGAGCCGGAGATGAAAGAAATCAAGCAAAGCACAACTGACCTAGGTTGCAGAGGCGAGCAGTTCACGAAGTGAACGACCAGCCCCGATTCCGGTGTTTTCCATAAAGGTGAACATAAGAAAGTCTTTGCTTATACCGCTAATGTTGCTTGTGACAGAAACAACTACATTTTAGGTTTTGAAACAACAGCCGGAAATTTACATGATTCAACAGTATTTCCGTTGTTTTATGACAAACTTAAATCACAGTATGAAGGAATTAAAAATGTGATTGTTGATGCCGGTTATAAAATTCCTGCAATCGCTAAAATGATTCTCGATGATGGCAAATCGCCTATTATGCCTTACAAACGTCCAATGACTAAGAAAGGCTTTTTTAAGAAACACGAGTTTGCGTATGATGAATACTATCGTATGATGAATACTATGATTGTTATATCTGTCCTAACAATGATGTCTTGAAATATTCAACAACAAATCGTGATGGTTACAAAGAATATAAGAGCAATCCTGAAAAATGTAAAGATTGTCCGCATTTAAAGCAATGTACGGAGAGTAAAAATCATTATATTTCAATTATCGTCAAAAAAATAATAAAATAAGGATATATTTATCCCTTAGAAGCCGATATTAATTCTTTAGCTCCGACAATATTTATTACTCTCTTAAAATTGTACACTAAAAAGTGCAACAAAGATTCAGTCCGCACACTTTCGTTTCCTCGGGTTAGAAAGTATGAAAACCCAAAGGCTCTTTTTACAGTGCCAAACGGATGCTCTGCCACTTGTTTTCTTAAGTGATCTATATCCATATTATCCCTGGTACGTTTGTCAACTTCACGGGCAAATTCTTGAAAGGGTCTGTCTTTAATTGTTCGACTCTTTTTATTGACAGTGCATTTTTCTTTTTGGTTACAAGTGGCGCAAGCATTTACATTTCTATATTTCAAGCTATTATCTTTTTTCGAGTAGATTTATGGGGAAGCAAGAGTTCTCCAGTCGGACATCCTTGTTTTTCTTCATCATAACGAAATGCTTCTTTCCCATATTCATCTGTCGCAGCCATATGCGCATGGTTTGCTTTTGATACTATCGGATAACTGTTGTCTTGGACGCACTTATAAAACTGTTCTGCTGAATCATAACCTTTATCAACTATTACAGTTAAACTGTCTTCTTCGATTTGTTGTTTTGCCTGTAATGCCATATTATGTAGCTGCTCTTTGTCTATAGGTTCCAATAGCAACACGTCCATTTGCTGAAATCTATTTAGCTAGAGCAGGCAATGCCACACCTAGAAAAATTCTTGAAATTACAGGTGGTTATTCTTTGGTGCCACATGGATTAGGCATAGAGGTACCTCAATATGTTAAAAGTAAAAATTCGCATGAATATATGGATGTTGTATACGAAAATAGTAGCAGGATGATAACTAGCAACCTAGAGTATGTGAGTATTAATTACAGAAATATAGATTCAATAAGCGAAAAGCAGAATATTGTAGATTTTTCATTTAGAAGAAATTTTACATCCTATCATATTAACTAAGTTGTAATTTTGTAGTTGGCAATTCATGTTTTAATTGTTCGCTATGAAAATTATTAAGGAGGATGACTATGGAATTAATTATGCTTGGAATTGGTGGGGCTTATCCTGACCCTGAAAAGAGTGCGCCTGTATTTGCAATCATTCACAATGAGGTTCTGTTCCCAATTGACTGTGGCGGAGGAACATGTCATCAACTAATGAAAGCTGGCATCCCCCTTCAACTATCAGTAATATATTATTAACACATATGCATATCGACCATTGTGTTGAATTTCCATCACTTGTATTCGGTGCATATTTAACAGGTAAAAAGGATGCATTTAATGTGATTGACTCAACAGGAACAACACATTTTGTTAATAGTATTTTTGATGACACATACAACTTTGCTAAACAGATAATGAATGATTTAAGAAAATTAGATATTGATATACATTCTAATGAGTATGATGCAGGTGTGGTATATGATCATGATGGATTGATTATCACTTGTTTACCAATGAAACACGGAATTGAAACCTTGGCTTTTAGATTCGATGTTCAGGGTAAAAGTATAGTTTTTAGTTCTGATACTGCTTCATGTGATAATATTATAAGTATAGCAAAAGACTGCGACATTTTAGTTATGGAATGCTCATTCCCTGAAAGTGCAGGGGTAAAGTCAGGTCATAGCTAATGATCTTCAACGATTCACAGTATAATACATTTGCTTGAATTGATTTATATGATTCGGCAAGTGGCTTGCCCAATAAAAAACTCATTTTAAACACTAAAAAAACGAACCGATGGTCAGAATGGAGTCCGAGGGCTTACCCTAGGATTTAGGTTTTGAGTAAATAATTTGAAAGTTAAACAATTCAAAGGCAATGAATTTAACCATGCAACCGCTATATAGTGAAGATAAAACCTTGCTATATGGAAATTAAAGTGCTATTAATGAACATGCTATATAGCGGTTCATATTTTATAAACAATAGGTGCATGGATATGGATAATAATGTAAATGATAAAAGGTGTTTTATAGTGATGCTCTTTTCAGGTACTACTGAAAACCATAATGAACGAAACACCGTATGCGTTAATTTTCTCACGGATTTGTTGCGGGCAGAGAGGATGCCGTAATGCCGTATTTTACGGAAGCCAGATGGTAAAACATGCAGCATAAATCTACGGATAAACTCCTCCGCTGTTACAGTCATGGTTTTCTTTTTATTATCGTCACGATAGTCATGCCATGAAAATGCAACTTTGCCATCTTTCAAGTCCAGAATACAGTTGTTAGAAATTGCAACTCTGTGTGTATAACGTCCAAGATACTCAATGACTTTTGAAGCATCTTTAAACGGCGGTTTGCAGTAGACTACCCAGTCCTTCCGATAGAGCGCAGAAATGAAAGTATCGAAATGCTGGGATATGCTCAATTCCGGGGGAGATTTTCCGAAGAATAGCTTGGATTGTTTCAGGTAAAAAAGGAATTTCCCCCCAAACTTGCTGGACAGCACTTTGACAGGGATAAAAAATTCCTGACGTTGCGCCATTGACTGTCTTTGGTCAATCCGCCGACGGTGACGATACAGTGAATATGGGGATGATACATCAGGTTTTATCCCCATATGTGCAAGACTGCTGTGATTCCGGGTGTTGCGCCGAGATACTTTTTATCCGCGCAGAGTTCGAGGAGAGTCTCCGACACAGCCTTGAAAAACAGGTTGTAAACAACACCCTGATTCTGATAGATTATCGGATTCAAGTCGTCCGGCAACGTAAACACAACATGGAAAGTGTAATACCAGCTCTGGTGATATGACTGATATTTCTCATGCCCGGAAACAGTCATCCTTCAGGACTGTCCCGGCGATATATCCGCCAGTAATCATGCAGAGCATCAAGAGTGGTTTGAGACAAAACCGAGTAATGGTCGCGTTTGGTTTTTCCACCCTTTACGAATATCCGCATTTCTTTTGAATCTATATCCTTGACTCGCAAGGTTTCGATTTCACCGGAACGAAGCCCTGAACCATAAGCCAGAAGAAGCAGTGCCTTATGTTTTGCGTTTTGGCAAACATCAATTAACAAGCGGATTTCTTCTTGCAGTGCCTGTTGTTCTGTCATAACAAAACATCTCTTTATTTTGATTTGCAGTGAGTCTGCATCTCAATTTTAAGGAGATGTTTTGTTTTTGCTATATTTTAATTTTGCACTCGCTCTATTGTCGCCGAACGTGTCGCTAGCGATCCACCCCCATAGCAATTTAGTTTAAAAAACGACAAACTTTTTTCAAAAATAATTTTCCACAAAAAGCACAGTGCCGTAAGTTGATTATATGGATACTGTGCTTTTGTTTTTATGGTCATACCGTGGCGCTGTTCACGTCCTACCATGTGATGGAGTCGGTCTTTGAAATACTGAAAAAATGCGGCTTGCCATTCTTGCTGTTTATGCTTGGACGCGGCAGATTAAACGCTATTGATCGGTTTCGTAACAGCGGAAGCAGCGTGATGTTCGCGGCGGGAAGTATGTGGGAGGGGATCGATCTGCCGGGTCATATTTTATCCCTGTTGGTCATAGTGAAACTACCCTTTGACGTTCCAGATCTGCTCAACGATTACGAGCAGTCGCGGTACGGAAGCCCTGAGAGGTTCAAAAACGCAGTTATCATCCCAAGCATGGTCGTAAAAAATAAGCAACGCTTCGGATAATGTCATTAGGTTAGCTTAAAACGAAAAGAGTCAGGTTAAATAGCAAACCTGACTCTTTTTTTGCATAACAATTCAGAAAGAATTTAATAAAAACCTCTAACGAGTGCTTGACAGATGTCGTAAAAATCGGCGAAGTTCCTTAAGTGATACAATTTTTAAGGGGTAATACAGCTAAATAAATATTCAAATCATCATTATAGCCCTGACTACCAAATTTGTGCGATATAAGAACCTGTAATCAATAAAAGTCACAAATGAGCTATAATAATTCCAGACGAGGGGAAAAAGATGGGATAAAGCACAGACTTAACAGATAAGCAATGGATAATGAATGAACCAGTTTTCAAAAGTAACAAAGGGCAGGATTTGTCAGAGCACTCTAAGGGAGATTTAATAAATGCAGTCTTGTAATTGGTGAGAACAGGATGTCAGTGGGGGCTTTTGGGGAATGATTTTCCGGCATATACTGGGGTTTGGTCATTTTATGGCCGGGCAGTTAAATCTGGAAAGAGGGAACCAGGAATGGCACTGTTGGTAAAAAAACAAGGGAAGGTGGGAACCGCAAACGGGTTTGAACCTACGGCATTATCGACTCCAAAAGCATAAAAACAACATCGGCTTGTGAAGATAGCGGCATTGATGGCGGTAAAAAAGATCAAAGGGCGCAAGCGACATATCGTAGTGGATACAATGGAAAATCTACTTGCTATCACTGTTCATGCCGCAAATGTCCACGACACAAAATCCGGCATAAACCCAGCGAAATCTGCATTTGAAAAATATCCAACAATTCAGAGGTTTTGCGGAGATGCCGGTTATCGAAATTCTTTTGAAGAAGACGTTTCCGAGCAACTTGGTTTAGTAGTTGATATATCAAAGCGGATTAAACCGGAGTTTGAAGTTTTGCCTAAACGCTGGGTCGTGGAACGCACCTTTGCTTGGAGTGATAACTCTCCCAGGCTATCAAAAGACTTTGAAATCAAAACTGTTTATGCTGAAAACGTGTTTATGATTTCTCATTTGCACACATTGCTTCGCCGTTATTGAATACAGCTTCTTATTTTTTATCAAGGTTTTTGAGTATATCGCTGAATCTAATAAATCTTTCCTTTCGTTATGAGGACAAGTTTCAAACCATTTAATATTATAAGATGCTTTTTCAAACGGGGGGTCTATTTCAATAGTAATTCTATATGTATCACTCACTCAAAAGATTCCATTTTTTTATGACTATCAAAATATTTCTGTAGCAGTTCAGTATCTTTTGGAAAGTATAAATTTCTTAAAGAATCTGTTGCTTTTATGATACTTGGAATATTCCACACCCTTTCCGCCTCCTAGTATAATAATGATCAAGCTCCTAGATAGGCGACCAGCCAAATTACAGGGATGGGATGAAAAATGTCCGCCCCACCCCCAACGGGCATATCAACGCAAAATGTTGATTGCTTAAATGACTTCCGCCTCAGCCCGTCGTTAGCCTGTGAATATCATGCTATCGGGTTCCTGCTGTCAATAATTTTATTGTCTAACGCGGAAAATAATTTTTCAGTTTTTCTTCATTCTGCTATTAACAATCCTTAGCTGGGATTGTTGGTGAGGATTTTTCATTTACCGCTGTGTTGCCCTCTCTGCTTTCCTATCTGGATAACTCCATTGCTGTGCCGCTTAATGTTTCATTCAGAAAATTAGATTGTTTTGTCAAGGATTTTCTTAGTCGAGAAAACCTTATTTGGAAGCAGTAAAGAAATTTATATTAAATAATGTTATAATTATATCAATTATGTATTAAGTATTTATTATTTTTATATTATGTGATATAATGCATTGAATAACAAAGAAAGGATTAGTGAACGAACTATAATTAAGCTATTGCGAGAGGAACATATCCCCGCAAGAAAAATTGGCCGTGAAGGGAGATTTAGCAAAACAGCTTTATTAAATTGGTTAGGAGAGAGTGATTCCATTAATTACCTGAATCAGACCGAATTATACCGCGTTGCCGTTGATACAAAAGCCGAAACGCCTGATCTACTTGCGCAAATCGAAGAATCGTTCAATAAACTGAAAAGCGACGGAGAGAATATGCACGAACTGTTACCCGAAATTGAAAAAGACATTTATCTACCGAACAGCACAACTTTGCGTTTTAGTTATAAACGGCAGCGCGAGATTGAGAAATATTTTTTGGCCTGTTCGGGATTGACTACGAAATAATGGAGGCCCAAATTTACTTTATGGAGATGACTTATGCTTAATATCATTTTTCTTGGATTAGTCAGCTTTTTTACTGACCTCAGTACCGAAATGGTGTCCGCTGTACCTTACATCAGTTTTTGGAGCCGGATTATCGTTGATTGCGGCTTTGATGTTGATGTTCTTTATGAAGAACACGCAGGAAAAAACCGCATAAGATCGCAGAGTGGAAAAATAACAAATGATAATAATAATAAAAACAAAGACATTCGTATCGCCGTGATTACAGCGATAACAGACAATGCTATTTTAGCATATCTTAAAAAATCATAGCTGGAGTGTTTTCAAAAAGCGGAGCGCTTATCGATGATGATATAGATTCATCCACGGATGTGCTTATCAATATCATTACGTTTGTCATCGTCGGTATATTTCCAAACCCGCCGATAAAACACTCTTTGGGACATAGAAGGGCAGAGAATGTCGCGACCGTATCTTTATCATTCATAATCTTTTTCGCGGGTACACAGCTTATCATCAGTTCCGTATCCAATCTCATTTCCAATGAACAGCATGTTGTGCCTTCTGTTATTACCGTTATTGGAACATTGATTTCCAGCGTCGGGAAAATCTGCTTGCGTGGAGTATACCGTTAAGAACGAGACGCGTTGATTTTGGCGGCCTGTCGGGTGTTCCCGGTTCTTTTTCTGGAAAGTATTTTTTTATCCTTTCCCATTCTATATCTATCTTCTTATACCGCCGCATATGCTTTGCTCCTTATCTTTTAGACAGATTATAACATGATTAGAGCGTGTTGTTCATGTTTTCCTTTTTCAATCACGCACTAATTCTTGATTATGAATATTTTCTAACTTCATTTTTCAGAACCAGTCGTCAAAATAATTGACCAAAAGTGGATATAGAAAGAAAAGGAAAAGGGCTGATGGGAAATGAAATATCCAAGCGACGTGACACAAAAACAATGGAACAGGATAGAGTTTGCTAAAAGAGTTCAGTCTTTTGCTTGACACACGCCTAGTTCGTCTTTGGAATGTCGAATTATAGAAATTAACGTTAAATATGGCGAGAATTGAGAAAAATCTTTATAGGTAATTCTTTTGTAGAAAAGAATTGTTAATAGTGTTATATTGGTTTTATGATATAGCAAACAAATTTTATATTTTGGACAGACAAAACCGAAAAAAGACAGGATTGAAATTTATAAATATGTGATAATGGTTTTGTGGGGGAGGAAACATGAGTTGGATTAAAGATACGCAAAAGGCAATAGATTATATTGAAGTCAATCTATTAGCAGCCATCAGTGTCGAAGATGCGGCAAATCATATATACTCATCAAGTGACTATTTTCAAAAAATGTTTCTGATAGTGACTGGATTCACTGTCAGCGAATATATCCGGAACAGAAAATTATCGCTTGCAGGTCAAGAATTGATGGACTCAAAAAGCAAAGTGATTGATATAGCTTTGAAATATGGGTATGAAACGCCGGAAAGCTTCACAAAAGCTTTTACACGTTTTCATGGTTTTACCCCGTCTAAAGTGAATTTTCCTAACAACCGGCTTAAATGTTTCATTCCTCTCACAATACAAATTAATATAACGGGAGGATTTGTTATGTCCAGAAAAATTATTTCAAATGTTGAAAAGTTATATGGTGAAGATCGCTCAGGAAATTATATGTTTGTCAGTTGTATGCGATCCGTAATGGCAGCTTTGAATGAAGATGAATCTTTTGATTTTCTCTTTTTTGCCGGAGTAACAGGCGATTTATTTAGTCAAACATGGTATACAAAAAAATGGGCGACTAATAATGAATATTCAACAGCATGCCGTGATACAGAGATACCCATACGGGCCGCTTTTGACGCTTGTGGATATGAATATGAGTATGTCCGTAAAGAAGATATACAAAAAAACAAGCCAGAATATATAAAAAAAATTGTTGAATCCATTGATAAGGGCTACCCTGTCCTTACATTTGGTATTATCGGACCACCGACTTGTTCAATCATATTCGGATATGATGAAAATGGAGATGTATTAGTTGGTTGGTCTCAATTCACAGATGAAATCATAGAAGATAGACCATTAGATTGTGTAATAGCTAATGAATATCTTCAGCAAAGAAACGGTTTGGACAAGTCAGAAGCATTAATATTTTTCACAAACAAAAAAGATACCCCATCGCTCGCAGAAAGTATGTGTAAAGCTATACTAAATATACCCAATTTAGCCATGTTACCGAAAACTGATGAAATCAGTTTCGGAGGACAAGCGTTCGACGATTGGGCAGATTCATTATTGTGTGATGATGACTTTAAAGATGAAAGTATGTTGGCTCATCCGCTTGATACATACGAAAGCTGTATGGTGATGGTTGGGACAAATGTAACAAGTTTGCAGAATTACTTGAATAGGGCTTATGATCTTTGCCTTGATTTACGGCCAAAAATAGAAAAGTTAAAAACAATATATCAAAAAGAACTTGAAATCTGGTTAGAACTCTTTCAAAAAGAACATCTATTGCTTGAAAAAAATTTCCGTATGTATTACAGAGAGTGCATATTGAAGATGAAAAAACTATATTTAGAAGCGGCTGATGTGTTAAACACAAAATAAATCGTCTGTGGACTTGTGTTGTCAAGGTAGTTTCAAAAATATTGTCAACGATTTTTTCAACACGATAAGGTAGTCTTATTGTCCTGCCGGTAATGCTTTGGAGGGTGTGCGACATAAAAGTGGGCAACTCAATAGATTGAAACTGTCTCATTGGCTGTTGTGAACTTTACCGATATTAAGACCAAATTGGGCCACCGAGAACTGCATCATTACACCGTTCACAGTTGGGGTTGTAGCAATGCGTAATGCTTGGGGTAGCTTGAATCGCTTTCACGGATATATCTACCATTTCCCTTGCAGAGAAACATCGCCATAAGCTATTGCCAAAGAGAAATGCTCTTTTCAATAGGTTTTAATACATCGGCGAAATTTTCATAACCATGAGAACATCCGCCGGTATTGCAAATCGACGGTATTCCTTCCTGATTGTTGGCCCATCTTACAAAAGGAGACCGACCGGCTAATTGCTCTGCATAATGAATAATTGTTGCTCTATACAGATCAACTCCCATCAGTAAAACAAATCCATTTAACTCGCACAGTTTTTTAAATGGAGCCCAAACATTCTCGGCGGATTGTTTGTTCACCAATTCAATCGCAAAGTTTCCTACTGCGGCCATTGAAGTAAGGGGATGATACCCTCTTTTTGCGCATTGTCATATTAACTAAAGTATAAGGTAAAATGCCCATATCGTCTTTAGTTATATCATTGCTATTGACGGTAAAGGTCTTAGGCGTTCCATATTGTTTTTCTTCAAAATATGAAAAATCACTTGTCCCGTTCCGTTCGGGCGCAAATGCTTAGGTGGATAAATCTCACAGTCATCGTCAAAGGCCGGAACCATTACTGTACATTTTCATCTAAAAAGGCAGAAATAATAGTTTCAGCACCTCCTTCGATACGGCAACCAAAAGATTTTAAAGACGAATGGACACAAACGCAATTGTTTTGAATACCTAATTCTTGAATAGCATGTCTTATACTGCTTTTATTAATCATAGGGTTCTCCTTATAAAATATGTATTCTCAAACTTCCGAGTCAAACTTAGACAGCAGTAATCCGTTCAAACTCATCATCAAAAGAACCGGACAAAATAGCGCACCGTAAGGCAATAACGGCATTTGCGCCGTGTAATGACCAATGCATACCAGATTGTTTCAGACGTTTCCCAATGACATTTTTACAACCTGCTTCAATGACTCCGCTGCCAACAAATAAATGCTGTTTCTTAAATTTTGCGTACTGCATACGCTTTGCATTTTCATTGAAATAACCGATTTCTCTGTCTATATTTTTTTGTTGTTCTTCGTTTATTGCCTTAATTGAAGCAAACTCTGCAGTAAGCCCTGTAATGTCGCCGTTTTCAAGTAAAGCATACCATTTTTTCTTGTAATGATAGCGCAGTTTTTCACTTGTAACGGTTTGTCTTATTAGATCCCAAACATGCTCTTTGGCGTGGAACAAATCCACAATTTCGATAGCTACGGGGAAATTTTCGTTTGCCAAATTCCATATCCATTTTGCGCCGTCGCCAATAACAACGACTTTTTGGGCATAGTCCACACCACGATAAACAGCTTCACTGTAAAGGCGTTTCCCGAATTGCTCAGCTGTCTCAATTGCGCCAAAATATGTAGTACTGTTACTGTCACGGACAGGATTCCCCTCGTCATCGGTTGTTGTTTGCGTGAAAATACAGCCTAGCTTGGCTTCACGAGTCTTCGCCGAGCCGTCGTCCTGCTTGCCTTGTCTGCCGACAAGCTCTCGTTTTGTCATGGGTACGCCGGTACCATCGTATTCAATGTACATGACCGGCACAGATTCGTAGGTTTGTGATATTTCAATATCTGAAAATACCGTTTCTATCTTTTGCGCGTTTATCGTCTCAATTTTATCACCGATAGATTCTGCAACTCTTTCAGTGTCCTTACTTGATATAATGATACCACACAATTCTTTTAGGTCTGCGCTGCTGTTTTCAAAAGAATCGCAACTTGCGAGTTTTGCCGTAATGCGTTTGATTCCCGGCGTAAACGATGTGTTTTCAATGTCGAGTAATTCGTCTTTCGGAATAGAGTGATGATTACATTCTTCACATTCGTAATAATTCCTTGATACTTCGCCCTCGCCGAGCAGACTGACAACTGTCTTCGTTCGTTTCCCTTTGTTTCTCATAATTTTGCCGCAATCCGGACATGTGGGCGTAACATCTGGAATTTCAGATAAAAATTCTGAAAACAACTTACTCGCTCCACGCAAGGCCGCATCGCGGAATCCAGTTTCGAGTTCACGTATATCAAGAGTTTCACCATTTGCCGCCTTCTCACGCATACTTTCCGCAAAACGGTATATCTCTAATTCGTACTCGCCTGCGCAAATCAGTTTTTTTTTGCCGTTTCGTCAGAACCGGTAAGAATTGATATGTTTTCGCAGACTTCAACAAACTCGTCCGTCAATTGCCGAAACCGCTTGTAGTTGTCCGCTTCCTTTGTAATATGGGCAAGTTCGTCTATTGTAACATTTTGCGTAACAGTCTTTCCTTTTTCCTTTTTTGTTAAAACGTAATATGGGCCTCTGACAAAAACTTCACCTGTTTTATGTTTTACATTTTTATACTGTACATTAACCGTACCTTTTCTCATGCTTTTTATTTGTGCTATTTCACCCACAAGCTCATTGCGTCAAGCGTTGAGTTTTTTTAAATTTTCCATCAAAAAAACCCCATTCTGTTACAGTGTCATTACTATAACAGAATGGGGTTTTTTACTTTGTTTGTCAAGCCTTATTTCCTGTCGCCTACATATTTGTCGTACACCCTGCTTTGGAATAAAACTTGCAAAAGGGGTTTTCTTTCATGTATAATGAAATTTAAAGTAAAAATCTTTTCTACGTTATTGGTAATAATTGCGTAAGAGTTATGAAATTTATATAATGAATGGAGAGGATTATGTAGTGAAGACTCTTATATACAGAAAAATTGGTGCATTTACTTCCGATAATTTTTTGGGTAATCCGGCAGCTTGCGTTTACTTAAATGATGAGCAGACATTGACAGAAGATGAAATGCGAAACATAGCAAAACAGCATAAAGATTTTGTATCTGAGGTTGTTTACTGTAAGGCAAAAGTAATATGGAGTTTAATTTGATTTACTATTCATCGGAATGCGAAGTTCCTTTTTGTGGACACGGAACAATAGCTTGCATGTATTCGTTGATAAAAGACTCGCCTAAATTGATAAAGCAGCCTGAAATAACTTATACACGAACCAAAGGAAGCCTTATTATATATAATGAAATTGCAGAAAAGGATGCGATTTTTATTTCTGCACCCGAACCAATATATTTGGATATTTCCGCATCTCTTAAAGACATGGCGAAATACTTAAATGCTTCCTTGTCATTTTGCCTTGCTTCTCTTGTATACGGAAATTGTTCAATTGCCTTAACATAAACAATTCCATTAAATTAAACGCCAACAAGATAAGAAGCAGTATTTTCTCATCTGCTCCATCGCCATGAATATAATAATGGTCCGCGTGGAAATAGGCTTTTAGCATCCTGAATCCATTATTTTCTATATCCTATCGCTTATTCATGATTAGCCAGACTGTTTCTGATGGGGTACCTTTTGGCAGTGTGGTGATACACCATATTTCACGTTCCTCTATCTTGCCTTTTGGCGTTGTCCACGTTTCAACAAATTTTATAACCTTATGTTTTCTGTTGTCCCGTCCATGCTGAAATGATCCTCATCCCAGACCGCCACATGTTTCTTTCCATGCTCAAATACTTTATCCGCAGGGCGATTCTTGAATAAACCCAATGCATCTTTCACAATATTTAACCGGGTATTTTTAGCGCGGATAACACTATACATCCCTATTCCACTGACAAGATTTATAAACGGTGCATTCATATACAACGCATTGCCATTTATCGTTTTGGTATTGGTTTGTGTAGTGCGAATTCAGTTCCATTTTGTTGTTATAAAACATGGTGAGATATATTGTTTTTTTGCTGATACGCTCTGTAACGCCCTTAAATTGCTCTATAGCGTGTTCTATGTCGTTATAGCAAACGTAACAGGTTATGCTTTACGGTTCTCTAGGCTTATTCTCGTCTTTAATGCGGACATATTTACCTTCTGTCATAACCACGTCAAGAATGATTGCTATAAACTCATCTACAAGCTTTATGTCATGCTTTTTTGCTATGGCTAATTCGTTGTAGCCTATGTTGTCTTTGATTAAAGCCGTATAAGCTTCAAACTTTCGTGCTGTATCGTCTGTCCTGTCTGTCCGACATAGCCGAACATGACTTGACTAGACTGATTATTACTAACGGTTTTATAATTATTATTTATATAATTATTATTACGTTCTCGATTTTCTATATCTTGATTATCAATATCTTGGTTTTCTATTTCTTGAAAATCGGTAAGTAGGGAAGATGGCGTATTTACAAAGGATACCATTGGCACTTCGCCAATGGTATCTTCCCAATGTAAAATACGTTTACCCTCGCTATCCCTAACCGGGATTTTTTGATAATGGCCTTGCTCTTTCAATTCGTTAAGACTACTGTATACGGCGGCTTTACCGTCTGTTGCGTGTTTTAACCAAGCCTGCAAAACTATTGGGTAATCTTCAAGCCTTTTCGCGCGGTTATCGCACGCCAATTCGTGACCCGCCATTTTAATTATCTGCTTTAACACCTTTTCAAACATATCGCTGGAGATCTCCATATTTTGAAACTCCGCGCCGTCCTGCTCACGCTTTAAGTCCTGCTCCAGTTCTAGCAGTTCTTTTTCAAGCTCCTGCTTGCGATTTAATTTTTCTTCTACTATTTTTTGCATTAAAATAACCTCCTTAAATTCTGGCTTGACACCGAGTCGAAATTACGATAATAACCTTGCTTCGGCTCAGTGTCTTTCAGAAAACGCTCACTTTCTTTGGTCGGGATGGAGAGTATTTTTTTGTTGCTGTTTTGGCGTTAGACTTGCTAACAGGAACGCCGATGATAGGATTTTTGAAAAAGGTATTGTCCGCTTGTGTGGTATGCTAACAATATACGAATTTTACAATCGTGTAAATACCTTTTCAAAAAAACTTTTAGGAGAATTTTTATGGCCTCTTTTCCCGATAGATTAAAAGAATTACGCAAAGCTAAAGGCTTAAAACAAACGGATATAGCCAACTTGTTGAAGATAACACCACGACACTACCAACAATATGAATACGGAAAAGTTGACCCGCCGACATCTACGACAATATTTTTAGTTGATTATTTTGGTGTGTCTGTTGATTATCTTTTAGGCCGCACAAATTACTCTCTGGATGCTGACGGAAATATAAAAGTCAAAGTGCCGTCTGATATTTTCAATCTGGACACCGACGAGCTGAAGAAAAAGCTCGGTCAATAATCACAAACATTTCCAATGTACGTGACTTACTCTGGTACTTTCGCTTAGCGCAAAGTTCCTTCGTGGGCAATACGTGAAAGATAAAAAGCAGACACACAGCGGCTTAAACATTTTGAAAAATGTACAGGGATTGGGGCTACCCCAATGTCATTAAGTTAAAGAAAAAACTTAAAAATCAAAAAGGAGTAGAGTGTAAAAAAACACCCTGCTCTTTTTTGAATAAAAATAGACACAAGAAATAATCAAAAAAAGCTTGACAAATAGCGAAAAATGAGGTGCAACACTTAAAAAACACATTTTTAGAGGCTGCGCCAATGAATGAATAATCTAATGTCGTGAAAGAAAAACTGACATCTCTCATAACCGAAATGTGAACCACTCCGGCATTATTCGTGAAAAATCCTGACAAAGACTTTACCAGGAAACAGACTTTACCAGGAAACAAAAACAGACCTTCGGAACCGTTATGGAATTGCTAATCTCTATGGGTGGGAACAGCGTTTATAAGGAACTATTGGAATCGCAAGAAAACAGACAAATGAAGTTAAGGCGCACCCGGAAATTTACAGGTATATCTCCACCCTAATAACACTACTTTTGACTTTTTGGATTTACATACAAACAAATTTTATCCTATGGCGTTTAGAGTTGTTCGCTTTAAAATCACAGATGATTTGTACGAAACGGTTATCACCAATCTTGATGCGTCAAGCTTTCCCCCGGAAGAACTCAAAAAGCTTTACGCAATGAGATGGGGCAGGGCATCGAAACATCATTCAGAGAATTAAAGTACACTATTGGACTTGCCAACTTTTACGCTAAAAAACGGGAGTACATTATTCAGGAGATATTCGCAAGAATCATCATGTATAACTTCACCGAAATGATTACCTCCCACGTAGTCATTTCTCAGACGAACAAAAACACGCTTATCAAGTCAATTTTACTGTCGCCGTTCTTGTTTGCAGACGCTTTTTGCGATACGTACCCAATGAACCCCCGCTTGACGTTGAAGCCTTGCTCTGCAAGAATATTTTGCCTGTTCGTCTGGGCCGTCAAAATATTCGTAAAACACGCCCCAAATCGGTCGTTAGCTTCATTTACAGAGTAGCATGATTCGTATATTTGCGATAGCATTTTAAGCAGAATTTCCCCTCTGCTTTCTTTGCACCTTTTTTGCCCCTCCACTAAAAAATAATATAGAATTTTTTGCTAACTCCGTTCCGTTTTTCCTTATTGCCTGTTTTTTTCTATTCCCTTTCGCTAACTTAATGACATTGGGGGCTACCCTAACGAGCGGACAGTATGAACTGGCAAGCCGATTCCATTGCTTGCCAAAGCGATTGTGCGCACGCACAAGCATTGATTGCTAAGATTATTTCAACGTAAAATTAGCCTGTTTCAGCTAATAAAAACAATCAGTAATGTTTCCCAGCAAGGTGTTTTGAACGCGGTAGAGAGTGAATAATGGGTTAATTTGCACCCTTTGGATACTTGTTATAATTGTCGCTATAGTTTTAAAAATTACAGTAAAGGAGCTTCGCATCATGAATGACTATAATAAAATAAAAGCCAATAAAGGCTTCGTTTTTGATCAATCAGGTGTGTCGCCGGATAGTACAAAGACAACCGATATAGTTGAAAGTAGCATACCTTGCAAAAAATGTGGCGAAAAAAATATAAGATTACTAATCTTCATTCTATAAATGATGGTGAACGGCAACATAGGCAGTGTACAAATTGCAATCGCTTATCCATTATTGATGTTAGCTTGAATGGTTCAGAAAAAATCGTTCAGCATTAAAATTGGAACGAAAAAAGACACTCCCAAAATTACGCTGGAAGTGCCCTATACATACTCAATCCTTATAACGTGTTCAGGTATTGGCGGCGGGAATAATGTCTCGCTAATTTTATACAACTCAATTAATTGTTTGCTGGCAGTAATTTTCAAACTCATTCCGGCATTCGGATTATTAATAATCTGCTCCATATCCGCTATCGCTTTTGGAATGATTTCTCTGATAGTCTCATAGCTGAATTTTGTGGAATTGGCTTCTTTATAGAGTGCATTTAGCTCTTTGTTTGCTCTAACACGTTTGATTATGCTTTCAGAGCAGCCTAATTCTGTTGATATTCCTTTATTTAGGAAGTCCAGAATATTTTTTTGCAATGGGGTCAGCTTTTTATCCGACATACTTGCGTTCTCCTTAGTGTTTTATACTTCTTGGTATTTATGGAATACTTTTGAAATACTTGTAAAATACTTTATTACGTTTATGCGATACCGAATTTATACTTTTTTATACCGTTTTGTACTTTCGATAGGTATTACTAAGGCATATTTTATAAGATTACATAGTCGAAAATGCCTATTTTACAGGGTTTTATGCACTGCTATAAAATTCGATAGCTTGCCCACACAGGGTCAAACAGATCAGTATAAATATAAATCGACTTCCCTTTCGAGTCCTTTTCAGTGCTAACCCCTATAATACATATTTTCTTATCCTTCAAATGTGTAAAAGCCTCGCCATGTCCTCACGCCTTTCTATAATGCCTGTAAAAACTCTTGGTAATGTTTGATCAAGCCCACATAGCTATCAAGCAAGGAGGTCGTACCGTCTATGAGATTTCCCAAAATATATATGAAGTGTTAGGCATTGTTAAAGGACATAATGATTTTAGCAATATGGTATCAAATAATTTTTGTGTAACGGTTATATTAGATTCTAAAGAATACCCTCCTATAGCAAATAACATAGAATTTCTTAGTGATACAAATTTTGATGAACGAATATCTTTAAATAAACAAATCATGGAGCGTTCAGCAAGTGGCAAAACATATTTAACTGCTGATGAGAATTAGCAGAAGAAATAATAAAACACCCATTATACGTAAAAGAAGCAAAGTATATTGATTTAAGTGAACTTCGTTATTCAAGTTTCTCAATGCTTTAAGCCGTATTATACGACAATAGCAAATTTGTACGAAGAAAAACGCTTATTAAATTGAACGAAAAATAGGTGCATTATTTTTGGAATTTTAACATGCTTTTATCTGTATGCTATAATTCTAAAAAATTTAAGGCGGTTATTCGATATACTTAATTGCTAGGGAATCTGATAAAATACTTTACTATGGATATAAACATAAAAAACCAGATTATAATGTTATATTCAATTTTGAAGATTTTAAAAAAGAAACTAAGTTCCAATATAATGAAGCTGAATTTAAACAATCTTTTTACTATTTATAAAGCATAAAAATAATTGAGCAATGTAAATATGACAAATTAAATAATGATTATTCGTTTTATATCCCAGATAAAATTTTTTGAAACATAGAAAATATCATTGAATATTTAATTGAGGATACGATTCCATCTCCGCCAAGTCACGACGGGGTTTTTATTTTTGAAGTTTTTTCTTCCTATGTTATCATACAAAATTCCCATGAGCAGAGCTCGCCGTGATGAACGAAACTGGGTAAAAGGGTCAATACTTAGATTGGGGTAAGAAGTTCGATAATTTTGGGGGATTCGAACTCAAATGTTTCATGGTAAATATTAAACTTTAAAGGAGCGATTTTATCATGCTAGAAATTACTAAAAAATGCGTTCAAAGAGCTAAAGATGATATTGAAACTTATTGCAGAATAAACAAATTTAATTTATAGCACCCCAATTTATATGGTGGTTTAGAAATATTCATTAAATGGAATGATAGATATTACACATACAATAATAAAACACTTAAAAAGATGACCCTAATAATCTTTACTATTTTATATTCGAAGATGATAAAAAATATGGCAATTTTCTCAACTTGTTAAATAAAATTCATTTCAGGTTTTTTACAACTAGTCATCAAAATTAAATATCCTTCCACATCTTCACTTTTTATTGTAATTATTGAATATTGCATAGCTTTTTCAATAGTTTCTTTCATATTATTCAAATTACAAGTTTCAGGATCATTTTGAAAATAATGATTATAAATAGGAGCATCAGATTCGAGGAATGAAAATGGTATAGTAACTGATATACTTTCGGTCTATCGTCTGAATTTAGTTTAGCCCCACAATCACCACAACGATTATTCACTATCCATCACACTTCTCTGTTTTTTAAGTTTTTCTTTCATAGAGATGTCAAATAATTTTTCTGATATTCTACTTTCCAATTCTATATTGT